>JAVSCE010011434.1:0-100139 GCA_032199065.1 Smutsia gigantea
AGTTGGAGGAGGGAGTCATCCTTTAGGGCAGAGGTGATTAGAAAAAGCCTCAGGAAGAAATATTCAGACTCAGCCTTGAAAATTAGAAGAACTGAAATAAGTAAAGAGGAAAATGGGACAATCAAAGGGCAGATGTCTGAATGAAAGGCTGCCAGGCTTCTTCCAGGAACAATAAAAACAGTGCCTTTCACTTTTGTCATTTGTTGACTGAAAGAAAGTATACCCTCTTTCAAACTTTCAAATATTAATAGCAATCCTTGATGTTCTCCTTTAAGCATTTCTGCGAAGGCTTAACTTCCTGAATCCTAACCCATGTCTCTGTTCTCATCATCACTGAGATATTTAAAATTCATTTGAAGGAGCCACGTGATATCTGAAACAAAGAGAATATTAAATTAGCCCCTATGCGGCCCTGCATCCAGGGGGCCCTTGGTAAATGTTAATTGGTGATGACAGCATCTCTGTCGTGTAAATTAAGAATGGCACAAACAAAACTCAGTGGAACATAAAACAAAAGTCCTCTGCAGGAAAGCAGCCCAGATCTTACAGGGTAGGAAAGATACAGCTCTGGTTAGACACCCAGCTTTATTGCCACATAAGGCTAAGGTGAAATCAGTAAAAGCAAGCATGTAGAATATGGCCTGTCTGCTAAGCCAGGGCAGTGATAACTGCAGTAGGGTTCCCTGAGCAGGTAATAAATAGCAAGAACAGCAGACGGTAAAAATAACTTAGTCGCAACTTGGGTTCGCGGAATTGTGTTGTAACGACTCAGAGAAGAAGAATATTTTACTTTGTTGTTTTTAAACAAAAGCCTACCTCAGTTTAAGAGACAAAGAAGTAGAAATGGAAAAAGGGACAACCTTAGTAAATGGGAATTTGTAGCCTGTGTTTTACCAGCTCTTACACTTTCTGCTACTGCAGGAAAGACCCGGTATCCTACAGAGCTCCACCCAAGTGTTTTGGGATGTCCCTAGGAGGACATGTAAGAGTATGCCCAACAACACAACCACTTGTTCCAATGGCCACACAACTGTAGGTATGACTCTTCCTGCTAAGTGGCGGCCACATTAGCTGAGTACTAGGCTCCACTGGGTGCAGAATGAGGTCAAACTGCCCAACTCTGTTGATGATCTGCGGCAAAGCACCTCTCTCCCTGTTTTGTGTTAACCTCTATTAAGTGAGAATCAAACTGTCTTGGAGATTTTTTTCCATTTGTTTAGCCTGCCTCTCCTAAGGGAAGGCCATGAAGTCTAGGCCAGAAAATAATTCCTCAGGTGATCTCATTTTGTGCTTCTCTCTTCCAACTGCTAAGGCTTCTTACTGGGATGAGGTGTCATACCTGGCTCCCTCTTCTCTTTGCTGATTTCTCCATTTATCATGCAAATAGATTTCTGCTTACTATCTGTAAGAGACTGTAGGCAATTTGGCAATCCTTTTGACCCAGCAATTCCACTTTTATAAATTTATCTTACCTATATATTTGTCCATATATGAAAAATATTATTTATTTAGTTGTTCACTGCATTGTTTAGAGTAACAAAAATTGGAAAAACTTAAAAGTCCATCTACAGGGGACTAGTTAAATACATTATGGTTCCTCCAGGGCCCAGAGCAAAAACACTCTGAGCAAAAAGTCCAGGTGGCAGTGGAGGGCTCTGCTCCTTGGGCTTCTGACCCAGCAGATCCAGATATCAAGTACTATATCCATCAGGGTCCAGCTGGGAAAACAGAAACTACCAGAGCATTTCAACAAAGAAAACTTAATATAAGCTATTGGTTAAAGAGTTATTGGAGAACTTTCAAAAGCTAAGAAAGGATGGCAATTCCAGGAAGCAGCTTACACCCCTGAGACTGGAGGAACAGGGGAAAATGTTGAGGTCACTGGAATGTAGAGGTTTGCCCTAGAGTCCTCAGAGTTTGTCAGACATCTGAGAAGGGTTGCTGCCCAGCTGGTATTGGTACCTCTGAGGGGACAAAATGAGGCTGCCTCTGGGGGCAACAAAAAAGAAAGGGAAAGCTGGAGAGTGCAGCCAGCTGCCACAGGGAGCACAAGGTCAGCGTTAAGGTGCTGCTGAGAGGAACCAAGCAAGAGAGCATTCCAGTCTCTCGTGCCCACTCTTAGCAGGCCTACCAGGAAGCTGGCAGGGTCCGAAGGGTGCGAGTGCCTGGAACAGGATACAATAGCTTATAAACTTGCACACACCCATACAACCCTTTGAAAAAAAAAACAGAATATTTTGGTGAGCTAACATGAAAGGATCTAAAACAAAAAGGAAGCAAAGTGGAGAAGAATGTGTATAGTATTCCATTGGATGGGATAAAAGAAAGAAACAATGTCACATACTGTTGCCTATATGCATCATCAGTCTAATTCCATTAGCAGCAGCTATGAAAATGAAGAACATTTTATTCAACTGACTTACTTTAGAAGTAACTTAAAGGTATTGATCGTTATTGTTAGGACTATTCTCCTTACATAAAATAACTCCATTGACCCTTTCTAGATTCACTTTGATTTACATATATTGCGATAAGACACAAAACATCAAAATCCTTTAAAGCAACTTTTATTTGCACTTGAGATATAAATATACTACTCATTCTATTAAAAATAGGAAGTTGTTCACTACATAAACCTAACAATCTCCCATCATTTTCTCCATAGCAGTTGGAACGTTGGAGAATTTGTATAGTATTTGAATTAGTTTTGCATTTGCCTCTAACTATATTTTTATTTAACAAACAAAAATGGGTTACATATAAGCAAAACACTGTCAGACAACCAGGGTTGAAGAAAGAAGATAAGGAGATGAGTAAGACACAGCCCCTGCCTTCAAATCCGATTACAATCAAATGAGAGAACAGACAGTACACAAAGAACACAGGAAATGATAGGAGGAAGCAAGGAAGGGGCTAAATGTGAGCATCCCAGTCTTTGGAAGATGCTTTTAAATCCACCCTGGGAAACACCTGATCTAGCAGACCTTTCCACTTGCTCTTTTGTTCTGCCCTAGTAGCTGCATCCAGTCCAGGCGATCTTGGGGCGGATTTAACTAACATTCCCTCAAGATCAATTCCAAAAAAAGGTAAATTTCTTGCTATCTGTTGTCTTTCTTTTTTTCCTTGTTGCTTAAGAATTCAGAGTAAAACTGTTTTAGAAACCACTGTTTTATCATCACAGTGATACATCAGCCCTGCATTTGCATACATAAAATTTTTCCTGAAATACCTTACAAGGTCACTAACATTCCAGTTTCCAGGCTACTTAATGCTCTTGAACTCTGTAACTTCCTCTCAGGTCACACTGACATGGGCTTTCCTTGGTGAATCTTGAGCCCAGCCTCTTCCAAGAAGCAATCAGTCTGACAATAGCTTTCTTCATGGTTTTCCACAGGTTTTAACTGTTTTTTCCTCATATGAATGAATTTCTGATTGCACAACTGAAAAGTGAAAAAAGCAAACTTTCTGAGAACTTCACATTAATGTCAGGAAGAATCAAATAAACAGGGTCTGTGATTAAGACTTACCAAGAGCCAAGTGCAGTTTGCCCTCCAGACTTTTAGCCGTGGATGCCTTTATTGACAAAGAAGTGTCTGGCTTTTGAACTAGGGCACCTTTTGGAGGGACTCCAGGTTCTCTTTTTTTTGGTGAGCCTGAGGGACTAAGTGCCATACAAGGCCATGGCTGACTAAAGAAAGTAATTCTCAGTTAGGCATAAACCATCTCAGGCCTTATATATACCATGATGATATGTTGTGCTTCTGCTAAAACAGGCCACAGAGAACAAAAGTTGGGGGCACAAAATTCCTTTCATTTTAACACCTTCACTGTTGATGATTCTGTTATCTAAAAATTGCTCTCCCTTTTCTTCACTGATTATTGTCTTAAATCACCATCCCTATGAAATGACCCACAGGGACACAGATTGTTCTAGAATTGCTAACTACAGCTTTAGAAGCATTAATTCTGTGACATTTAAAACCAGATGTCATGTCTGAAGGTCAGGTTAGAGGACAGTACACACCACCTTCACCCTATACCATGTTTCTACCTTATACCAAAGTAAATTTTGGAATATTCTTTTATCACATCGTTAATGTGATAAACTTAATAAATGCAGGTCAAGACTAAATATCTGTTGTTATTCCTCCTGAAATCACTGTTCTATTAGAATGCTATATCAAATATCAATAAGGGACCAAGAATTTTTCAGAACATAAATCAGTTTTCCTCTTTTTAGTGACTTATAATTGTTGATTCCTAAGAAATATTCACTTGGATTTTGCTGGAGCAATGAGTTCATAAAATCATAGTATTATTTTGTTCATCCTTCAGTCTCTCCACTTCTAGTAATTGAGTTAATGATATTTGACAGGCTAGCAAGCGATAGGCCCAGTTATAAAATACTGCGCATATAAATTTAAAGAAATTATTTCAGTATCATTGAATACAACTTATGGAATAAATTTTAGGAAATCATGCTCACATACTGAGGCTGACTCACACCAGTTCCAGCCTCCTCCTCATGTACTGACTGCAGAAGCTGGAAAGCTAAAAAAAAACCCTTTGTTTGACCTTAGACCTCTTTGTAGGGGAAGTTCAGGTATAACTTACATTCTGCTGATTAGAAACATTTGTGTAAACCGAATTAGCTGGAAGGCAAAACAAAGGCACCCACTGTGATCATATAAATCATGACGGTAACTGCAGTGGCATGTTCTGAGTTGGCAGCTCTATCAGCAGCTTCCTGATCACAGCAGAAGCAATGGGATTCTGGAGGCAAGGCTTGTCACAGTGACTGTCAACTTAGCAAGGAGCTTCCTGGTTCTACAAATTTCCTGACTTAAGTGAGTCTATACTGATGTGGAGTTTACTTCGTCAACCCTTCCAAGGATTCTGTATGCTACTTTGTGTCAATCATCATTGCCACAATAATGCCATAAATCAAAAATCCCCAAATGCAGTGGCTTAAAACAATAACTATTTATTATGGTTCCTGAATCTAGGAGTCAGCTGGCCAGTTCTACTGGTCTAAGTTGGGCTTGGCTGAGCTCACTGAGCTTGCTTATGTATTCTTGCCCACCAATGGGTTGGCTAGAGGTTGGCTGGTCTCAGTGGTCTCTGATAGGACAACTCATCACTGCTCATGTGGGCACTAGGCTTCCAGCACACCAGCCTGGATCATTCTCATGGAATGGGAGAGGAAGGGTTCTACGAGGGAGAGCAGAGTATGCAAGCAAGGCCTCTTGAGGATGAGGTTTAGAACCAGCACACCATCACTTCTACCACATCCCACTGATGAAAGCATGTCAACAGGCCAGTCCA
The DNA here is from genome assembly GCA_032199065.1 of Smutsia gigantea. NCBI lineage: Eukaryota > Metazoa > Chordata > Mammalia > Pholidota > Manidae > Smutsia > Smutsia gigantea. The sequence goes on from JAVSCE010011434.1 coordinate 5,326, forward strand.
GATGAAAGAGATGGAGAAACAGACTCTAACCCTTGAAGGGGAGAGTTACAAAGTACATTATGAAGTAGGAATGAAAAATTGGGGCTATTATAGCAATAAATCTGCCTCAACACTGAATACCTTGAAAATCCTTCTGTTTTAAATAGCTAGAATAAATTATCTTCTGCGGTTAAACTATGACTAATACAGTGGTGAGCTAGACACATGCATTTATCTCTAGTCCCTCTTCAAACTCTGTAATATGGCAGTAAATGAATAAAACAGGTATAAACTGGTAAAGTCAAAAGAGAATGGCAGAGGAGACAACTCCAAAATAAAGATGTCAACAAATATCGGTGATATAGAAAACAGTCTCTGGCAGGCAGGGTTCTCTGGGAAGTGGACACCAAGATGAAGCTGAATGCGCTGAATGTTTGTTAGTGACCTTGGGATCAATATCTGTGGAAGGGAAGGCCAGGGACCAGGGGAGGCAGAAGCAGTCATGCTGCAAGCAGGCCTGACCAAAGCCACAGCTGAGCCCATGGGGCATCCAGAACTGAAAGGGCATGTCAGGGTTGTCCTGTGTTGAGCCTTAGTGGACTTCCTAGGAAGAGTATGGCCTTGGGCCACATGGCTCTCTGCTGTGGAGGTAGTTCCCAGTGGGGCTGACGTCAGAGAGCAGCCAGCAGCAGCTCTCCTTCCCTGAAGCCTGAGTGGACAGTGCATCACCATACCGTAAGCATGTTCCTGCTGATCAGTCAACGTTCCTAACAAGAGTATGCATTTGAAACCATAGGTAAAGGCACCTCTGTTCCCACTGGGAGCTACTCACAGTGCAGCTATTAGAGTCTTAGCCCCCGAAACTTCAGTGAAGGACAGTGCCTGTCAGCACTGGTACCCTTTGTTCTGGCTCAAAACTGCCAGAGACAAAATACTAGGCCTGAATCTCATTGTGCCCTGTCCCTTCCTAGACTGCCTCCTGGAACTTACCTTGTGTTACGCTTTGACCCTGTGTTGGACCATCCACAGGCTTGTGCTTCCGGAGATTCTGGTGGTGTTGGTGCCATGCAGACAATTAGGAAAGCCAGATGCAGGGGCCAGTGGGCCATTCTGCTTATGAATTCCACAGGCAAAGGAAGGGCGGGAATTGGAGCTGGAGAGGAGCATGGGAACCCCCACCTACGAGGGGGTCAAGGGAAACAAGAACTGGACCTGAGGGACTGGCCCGGGACTTGTCTTTTTACCTATAGGCATATAAAATACATATTAAGAAAAATTGTCAATATTAGTGAATCAAGAAGGAAACAAATACTGGCTCCCTAAAATTAATTCCAATTAGAGTCATTTATGAACTGGCTACTACCACTTATGCCTAATTACCATGCAGCACAATTGTATATGTCATAAAGTGTGCGTTCATTTGGAATTGAAAGCCAGCCTCTGCACTGTATGGACAGCCATTAGAGTTTGTCACTTCTTCCTTCTGATCCAAGGCTCACCTTGTAACACTTGAGGGCACATGAGCTAGAGAGCAACTTCATTGTCTTCTAGTGAGAGAAAACTCTGTGGGGCAAATTCATGTTTCAAATAAATGTTCTCTACAATATAAGCACTTTCTTAGTTGCATTTGATGTCTTCTTGATCATGGGCTTTTATCATTAAGAAAGCAAGTGTCCATTTCCAATATATGCTACGTCTTAGTCAAACTTAGTAAGATATGTACAAAACACTTCATGAGTGAAAATGCTATACAAATGTGAGCAGTTCCTGATGTTAGGTGCTCCTTTGGTCTCCTTTGGTACCACTCCTCACCTTTGCTGTTCTTGAAGAGTAGAACTCAAATAGTTTAACAATATTAATCTGTTAGTCTCAAATTTATTATGAACAATACCTTTTCTGAGTATATTGTCTAATATTTATTGAATGCTTGCTACATGTCTTAAGACTGTATATGCAGTATCAGGATGATCTGTTGGGCAAACACAGCCATTGTAAGCAGAACAGGAATAAGGGCTTCATATAGAGCTTACATGGATGTGAGAGAAGCTGGGGGAGTAAAGGTCTAGAAGGTGGTAGTCAGAGAAATGGACAAAGGGTCACTCATGTCTTCAGTGTGAAGCCCTGGGGTGTGGATGGAGAAACTCAGTTCATGGGGGGAGTCCAAGAATCTTACCATATGCTACAGAGTGAGAGCTCATGGAGAAGGCAGTGAGCCCCTGGGCGGGGTGAAGCCCTGGTGCACCTTGGCAACTATTATCCCAAAAACAATGGTTTTCCTTCAGTTCTGCATTCCAAATATTGCATAAGTCACAAACTTGAAGTCTCATTGACAAACTCCAACCCAGAACCACATAGGAAGGAGATTCTGGGAAAGGTAGTTCCAAGCCTTAGATGAGAGTGATGTTAGTTGTGCCAAGTTATTAACAGGCAGTGTTGCACACAGACAACTGTAATATCTAGGAAGTTAAGTGTTACTATTAATATTCTTTGGCAGTTAAAATTCTGAGATGACCAATAACTTGCCTCAGGTCAGGAGCTAATAGGTGGCATAGCTAAAATGCAAGGCCAGGTCTGCCTGATGACCATGATCATACTTTTAACAACTATTCTCTAATGGCCCTTCAAAATCTATATAAATACTGATTATCTGTCATGAATATTAATATTATTTCCTGTCTCTGTGAGTACCAGAGGCATACGTTTTGATTATTCTACAACATTGTAGGTAAGAGATACAGATACCAGAACTAAGGTGATGTGTCAGGGGTGTGTGTCTCCTTTGGGAGCTGGGCCATTTCTGCTGCCCACATGTCAGGTGAATCTACAAAATCACATTACCAGACAGTCTCTTTTCTTCCTCTAGTTGGAGAAAAATACCAATATTTATGCTCCTGAATTCTTTTCCACATACCATTCCCTACACAATGCTACCTTGAACTTTGCTTTTGGAGAGAGGCAAGGACATGCTTTCCACTACCTCAAGCCAAGTAAGAAGAGCTTCAGAGGAACATTTGGAGAGATTGACACCTGCTGCATGGACTTTGTCAAACAGAAAGACTATTATCTAATTTCTGCCTAGGGATGCCCAATGGTGAAAGATTACAACTAGAGTCGCTGGTTTAGTGACAGAATGACAAGAGATGGGTGCATTAGGAACAAAGTACACCTCTGCCCACAGTAGGACAAGATATCTGAATTTCCTTGTGGGCCAGATAGACAGATGGGAGGCAGCCCACCCTGGGTCAAGTTTGCTCCTAAGGGTATTGCTTGAAGGGGAAACGTGACCTGCCAAAATTCCAGGTGTTAAGGGTGCAGTCATGGTGGCCATTGATGCACAGCTGCACCCACACCGAAGGAGCGGCCATCAGCATACCCCTCAGTGGGCACACCTCCCAAATGTCCCTGGAGGGGAAGAGCAAGTGACTGTGCACCTGCCACCTCAGAGGAAATCATCAGATTACAGATGGCACAAGCCACAAAAGGCCTCTTTCATTAATCCTCTCTCCTTCTGCCTGGCTCTGGAAAAGTCAGAAACTGTACCTAGAAAACAGGGAGGTAGAAGGACAAGGTAAAATAAGGAAGCAGAGGCCAATTACTCATCTCCCAACTCGGGCACAATTTGTGAGTGCGGGCGCAGGGTAAGGAAAGGAAAAAAGGGACTGGATCAGAGTTTTCTACTACATGTGAACTTTAAAAGTCACCAACAGGAGGCTGTTCTTGTAACTACAAGTGACCAAGAGACTTTTTTTCCTATCTAAGAGTAACTGAAAATGTTTGAGGCCTAACTGAGATTGCATCCAGGAATGGGATTTAACAGGGAGATATGGGAAAGAAGAAAGTTGATTTCTGCCTGATCCTATTCCGTCCAGCTTGTAAGCCAAATGATCATACCAGTATAACAGGCACAATGGGAGAACTCAAAAGAACCTCACTAACTAAACACATTACAGCAGAATCTTAAAATGCCATATGAGTTAGAAAACAAAATTGAGGACACCTCCCAGGAGTTAGAGCCAAAAGAAAAAAAAATCCACAAAAAGAAATAAAAGACCATAAAAACCAACAGTTATTGAAGAGTTCCAAAACCTGACACTATAGTGAGAATTTGAAAAATAGAAAACAAGAAAAAAATAAAGAGAAAGAAGTTACCCCCCCAAAAAAGAAAAATGCAAGAAATCTCTGAATTGAAAGCATGAGTTTCCAAAATAAGTCCTTACCAAGAATATGCATTAGCTTTTCAGCAAATGTTTGAAAACACCTTCTATGTTAGAACTGCAGCAAATATTAAATGAGCAAAGTCCCTGCCAAGGAGCTTGTGTTCTACTGGGGGAAGACAAGCAATAAGCAGAAATAGTAACATGATATTTCAGATGGTAGTAGGTCTTATGAAGAAAAATAAATGAGGGTAATGGAATATGGCATAATGGGGTAGTGGGAAGGGATTGCTATTTTAGATCAGGTGGTCAGGGATGGCTTCTCTGAGAAAAGTGAGCAGAGGGAGTGAGAGATGCAGATAAACTGGAATGTAAACACAGCAAAGGCAAGGTTCTTTGTCCACCTTGCTTGCTGATATATCCTGACTAGAATAGGGCCTGGCACATAGTAGGCACTCAAGAAACATTTGTTGAATAAATGAATCAAGGCTTAGGGAACAGCATATGCAAAGGCCCTGAGATGAGAGTATCTTAGGCTTGTTCAAGAAATGCCAGTGTAGCTGAAGCACAGGAAGCTTGGGGAAAACTGTCGGTGATGACCTTGTAGGCCATGGCAAGGACTTTGGATTTTATTCTGAGACAGATGAAAATTCATTGCAGGGTTCCAGAAGTCAGAGTGTCATGATACAATTGATATTGTTTAAGAATGACCCTTGCTTCTGTGAGGAAAACAGACCATAAAGAGACAAGGGTGGGAGCAGGGAGAGCACACTAGCCCAGGAAAACATTGGTGGCTCTGAGTAGGGTGGTATCAGTGGAGATGGTGAGAAATTTTCAAATTACTGATAAATCTCAAAGACAGATTGGACATGACTTGCTGATGAATTAATTAGATGTCATATGTGAGAGAAACAAAAAAGTTAAGAATGAAGCCAGGATTTTTAACCTGAATAACCAGAAGGATGGGAGTGGTGGTGGTGGGGGGGGTGGTCGTGTACTGTTCGGTGCAAGGACCAGATGCAAGAGTGAGAAATTAGGGGTGATTTGGGATTTATTAATTTTCAGATGCCTGCTTGAAAGACAGACAAGTAGAGATGGCACATGTCATTTCTTTTTAAGGAGGAAAATGCTTATTCAAGTTCATTTGCCTCAGTACAATGCATCTATCTCAAGGGCCAGTCTAGTGACCCTTTCCAACCCTGAAACTTGACAGTCCAAGAGCCCCTTCTTCACAGCTAGGGTAAAAACTAGTGATTGTCTCCTTTATGACTCCTACAGGACCTTCCTTCCCCACATGGATTCCCTACTTTTTCCACATTGTAATTTCCCTCTTTCCTCTAGCTCCTGTGGTCTCTCTTACTTTGGAAAAAAAAAAAGAAGACGGAAAAACCTTCATTTGACCATCCTGTTCTTTCTTCTTCATTACCCTGACAAAATTTGGCCACTTCCCTTTCCAGTCTCTGAGGAAGCTCCCTCTCCTTAGCCCTGCTTCCTTTTCCAGACCCCTCCCCAAAGCAGCCCTTTCAAGGCCAAGCCAGCAGCCTGTCCCCTGATCTGGTCCCCCTCACTGGGGCTCTGCACATGCTGCTGATTGGCGTCTCCTTGTGGACCTCCCGCCATCTGCTCTCCTCTCTGAATGCTTCCTCCCTCAGAAAGCTCATCCATTCCCATAAATGCAGTGAACACTTTTGTGCTGGTGACTCCCAACTGGTATTTTCGGTCTCCACTTCTTAGCAGAATTCGGACTTCCTAAGGGTAACTAAACAAAATGGTGGCCTAGCATAAGCACAGGAACCAGGTGATGGGTTTAAATATCAGTTTGACTGTATAAACTTGGGGTCATATTTAACTTCTCATCTGTTATAAAATGGGAATGATAATACTACATATCTTAAACACCTCATGAGGACTGAATGAGTATATATGTGTGAAATACAGTGCCTGGCACACAGTAAATAATAAATGTTAGCTCTCCGTATTGGAGATCACACTATCAGTGCAAACTCAGTTCAGGCAGCACCAAACTTCTCATTTACTTCTCTCCCTTCTGTGGTAGCTCTAATTCTCAGTCTCTATCTCTAATTGCTATAGTGTCTCTCTGGTATTCTAAAAGCTTCAGAACTGAACATTTGTGATAATCTTTGACTCACCCTCTATTTCAGTTCCTTTATGCAGTCAGTTGACAGATAGGTCTTGCCAACTTTCCTGCTAATTATTTCCTTGAAATACCATTTCAGTCTTTTGTTTCTTCTTCATCCCTTTGCTATGCCCCAGACCAACCTCCATCTCCTCACAATAACATAATCAGAACAACAACCTCCTCCTTAGTCTCCATGAACTTGGCCTCCAACCCCAAAACTGTGGATATATTGTCTAAGTCCCCATCTGTTGTTCTCTCCTTCACTCAGAAGCTTTGAGTTCTCCTCTGTCTCCATTCCCTTCAGGTAAGGAATCCTCTAAGCCTAGAGAACATTCCAGAACTTTTGTAATACAGCTCCATTCTATGCAGTCTTTTTTCCTTCCATTCACCTGCTTTGCCAGCTCTGTCTCCCCACTGCCCCCAAACCATCTCATGCTCCTTCTGGCTTCTCTGCTTTCTTCCATGTTGTTCTCCTCTGAAATGCTTTCAATTCTCCCTTTGCTTCAGCCCAGCTCAACCTCAGCTTCTCCCTGAGGTTCATAAACCCATTTGCTGTCATTCCATTATAGCAGTACCTGAAACCAGCAGTTGATCCCAATTATATACTATAACATTTTACCATATCACTTCAAACATGTTATTTTTTGTGTGTGTATTAGGTTATAAGATCCTAGAAGGTTGTAATGTTTCCTAAATTTCAGTGTCCCTGCTCCACCCCTTCCCTACCCCACACCTAGGAAAGCCTTAGGTAAATAGTAATGACTCAGGAAGGCTTGATGATAATATAATAATAACAACAACAATAATAATAATACATACTATACTGTATGTCAAGTGCTCATCTAAGGAGCTGTACATATATTGCTTAATCCTCACAATAATTCTATAAAGTAGAAATATTATTATAACCATTTTACAACTGAGGCACAGAGAGGTTAAGTAACTTGCCCAGGATTGATCACTGAGCCAGAGTAATCTGCACATACAGAAATATGTGAAGGAATGCAAAATATAATCTAGTAAGACTATATTGAAAAAATACATTGAAGAGCCAAGGAAAAGAAATCCTATGACTTACCCTCACTTCAGTGACACAAAATAACTATTTCTGAGTTGTGAAGGGAAAGGAGTAAGAAAGGATCACATGTTTAAAAAAGATGCAATTTGTCATCTCTATTTCTCTGATTCTAAATGAATCACAGAAGAGATCTAAAAAAAAAAATCTGGCCCCACCCTCTATGTCCCCCACTCCTATTTTAAGAAAGGTCATTAGGATTGCTTTGAGAACTCACTGAACCCCAACCACAGGCCCCTTATGAAATAAGGATACATGCAAATTGGCAACTGCCTTGCCTATGTGGTGTGCTTTGAAAGTCATATGCTTCTCTACCCCTTTACAAGGAGCTGTTCTGGATATGCACAAATAAGGAAGTGCTGTATTAAACTGATCTGAAAGTCAGTCAAGTATTCCCCACAGATAACAGCTTGTCTGCACCTACCTTCACTCTAGGTCTTCCCTCTTTAGAAAAGAGTGCAATGTGGCTGCATGATCACCTTGATGGCTGGCTCCATGGGCTGCACCACAACACTGAAAGCAGCAGACCCCGCAGCTGGGCTCTTCCCACCAGTACTCAGCACCTCCCTGGGTGAAGAAAAGACTGTAGCCTGACTCCAGCACAAGACTGGTGAGTTGAAGAAAGAACTGAGCAAATCAATCGTTTTCTTGCTGCCTAAGTGGGGATTTGTACCTCTTGGCTTTCCTTAAAGAGAACGCCAGAAAAGCAGTGGCCTGTTACATCAGAAAACTCAGCCCAGTGAGAGGCTGGCCCTTCAGAGTATCTGCCCTGGTTGCCACACAGAGGTTTTGCAAATATGGTTTAAAAGTACTTGAAATAGTTATCTTTGCTTACAGTAGTGGTTAGAAAAATGAAATGGGAATTAGAAACCTTGTAATGCAATACTTAATACCACCTCCTAGGTATTCAAATGTTTTTCCTAAGCTCAGATGATTTCCATATGGGTGGATGACTTCAGATTTAATTTTATGAAAGACCATTAACACCACTTTGAAACCATCCTCTATATGTCACTCTACCTCCAGCACAATATTCATGCATGAGGATGTTTCAGCTGCCACATGCATTCCTGATGGCATTCAAGTGGAGTATTAGCTGTCTTGCTCCTAACATCTATTCTGCCTTAATGGCTTCTGTCCTCCGACACTGATGAAAGTGACTTGAGGCACTACAGGGTCCAGAGACAGCTTGCCAGATGAAGCGGAGAAGCTGCAGAAAGCATCTGTTGTGAGGGAAGAGGGAGTGCAGTTCCCCTGACACAGGTGTGCATTCATGTCACCATGGTGTTTAATCTACTCAGATACTCTTCCTGTAACCATACATGCCTCATAGAGTATGTTCAAAAGAAACATGATAATAGCTAACAGCTGGACTCTTTTTGCACTTTCTTATCAGATACCATCTAGTTTGCAGCTTCCCAAAACAAAGAGTGTCTCTGTTGCTTAAGCCCAGAAGCTTGATTTATAAACTCAGGGTAATGAGCCCTGTCAAAATTGTATAACCAATTGATTTGACCACAATATATGTATGCAGTGGCTGTTGTATACAAGGATGCCTTATTTTAATACATTAGAACCTTCCATTTGTCAGCTTTCTCTTAGCCCTGGGAATTGTATTGTCTCCTCCTGTTTTTATTTAGATAGCTGCCAATTAACCAATGGCCATAAGGATAGCCATCTTCACCTGATTTCTCTGGCGCTGTAATTCACATATTAAGGTGGAATCCATATCTTTATCTATCTTGGGTGATAAACAGAAAAGATCCTGTCCACAACTGGTCTAACACCTGTGTGTTCTGTCTCATTAAAGCCAATACCCAAGTTTAATCTTAAACTATGTGTAATCAAATCATTACAGTCTTTCTGGAACCCATGAATGCCAAGGCATTTGCTCCACAAGACAGCCTGGAACCAAGGTGTAATCACGCCTTTCACTGGTCCCACTGGACTGGACTGTGAATCATCTCCCTTTCTTACTTGACTGAATCAGATAAATAGCAACTGAACAGCATTTGTCTCCTGAAGAATATAATTTCCTTAAATTACTATAAGGTACTAGCTGTTGTATACACTTGCAGCTCTTATAAAGCCAGACATATCTCAGGAAGACCAAGCTAATCTCAGGAAGCAGCCCACATGTGTAGAAAGCCCACTGCATAGTTGAAAAGCCCCAGGAGGTGGAGTATGCAGAATCAGCCTCACAGTCACCTGCCCAGGAAACTTGAGCCAACGGATCTGCACAGCACTGTGGCTCCAAGCAGTGACTGTACCTTTTGTTCTCAGGGTCAGTTTACTGCCCGAATCCTTCTGTCACCTGTCTATTCCCTAGGGGCTGAGCTAACAGGAGATTGTTACATCTATCAGCAAGTCCATCTGGTTCACTGAAATTTATCTCACAAATAGTAGCTAGTCAAAAGAGGGGAAGAGTGGCACAAAGTGATATAATTTGTATAAATACCCACCAAGTTTGAGGATAAAAAAGCACTAGCTTCCCTTTCACTAGAGCAGCAACCTGTCAGATAATGGATCCTTTCAGAGGCAGATATAGCCTAAATTGGAGCTGACATTATTGTTTGTTCCTGGTATTTTATTCAGGTTAAACATGACATGCCTCCCTCTTCCACTGAAAGTGACTTTTTTTCCTAATCTTCATAACCTGGAAGGAATGCACATCATTTGGCCATATACAAAAGTAATAATGCATTCACAATATAAACAAAGAAGAGGAAATGTGTTTTTTTCTTTTAAGAGTCAGTGGGGATTGTGGTCCTTGCTCGTTTTTAACCATGGGTCAGATTTGCAGCACTCTCTTCCCCTTGTCTGTGGCTAGAATGGAGTTTCCCAAACTATGTGCCATAGAAATACAGAACCTCTGGAGCCTCTGGGTTTGAATCCTGCCTCAACTACACTAGCCATGTGATTTGAGACAAGTCATGCAATCTCCATGTGCCTCAGTTTCCTTATTTGCAATATGGAGACTTTAAATAAGAGTGCCTACATCATGAGACTGAAGTGAGCATGCATTTAGTTAATATAGGTGAAATGTTTAAATAGTGCTACATATTTTATCATAATTATATTCCACAGAACACTAGTTCCAAGAGATGTTCCTGGGGAAATGAGAGTCTGTGGTCAAACAAGATCGGAAATGCTCCGTACTAACATATTGCATCAAGTCTACACAGTTATGGATTACGTACATAGAACGAAAGAAAAAGCAGTGCCAATGAAACTAGGACACAGCATCTCACAGAGATCTGGCAGCTCTCCGGCTTTCAGTTTCATCACTTTCTTGAAATGTGGTAGGTAATCCTTTTGCACTGACCTCAGTAACAAAACACAGCCTTAACTACTGGGCATCATCTTTTAAGTTCTATCAAGCACTTGATTATTGTTTTGCAAGAAACTATGAAATTGTTAACCCTGCAATAATGATTTTTTGCTGCTCTAACATCATATATACACCCCACTGCTCTGTTTCCATACCTTTGGCACATACAATAACTTTTCATTTCAATGCCAAAACATGGTGTGATCTTTATGAAGATGTTTTAAAGAGTACTTAAACATCACACATATCCTAAGACTGTACCTAACTTGAATGACATGATGGTAAGAGGAACAGCAGTGACCAAACTCACACGTGCCCAGGCAATGACCACCAGGGCTCAACTGCTGCCTGCCAACAGCCCCTGTAAGATGCCACTGGCTGGAGTGTAGCTTCAAAGAGGATAGGGTTGTGGGAGAGATGACAAAAGTACTGGTTAGAATTGGTGAAATATTTATATCCTCATTTAGGAAAGTCCTGATGCATATTAGCATATGCATTATGCAGTAAAGAAACCATCTTCCCTAATTTAAGCCAATTGGAGTGCACAGCCCTCTTTATAAGTTACACCTGTATTAGGGTGTGCTGAAATAGAACCTAATAAATCTGAGCATTGCTAAGCAATCAGAAGGGATTTTTCCAGCTCCTTTATAATCGAACAGCAGCACAGAGAAAGAAGACTGACCCTGACTGGGTTTAGAACATTGTGCCCCAAAATATGGCACCTTGGCTATTGAATATGTTGAGCAGAAAGAGTTATAAGAAAACAGCAGAAGCCGGAAGGTACTCTGACCTCCCCCTGCACAGCTCTTCTCCCCTGAGACAGGTCACGAAATCTTCATGTGAGAGGTCCCTATTCTTGTCTCCAAAGACAAAGATGCCCCTAAGAATCCTAATACACAAGCCTCACTAAGTCTACCCCAGTGTAGTACACTTACCTCATACTGCTTAACCTGTCATATTTCTACAGAACTTCCTACTTTTCGCTAAACCCAGCACAAAAATACACAGACCTAACTGTTGAAGGCTCCCGTATCATGTGACTGACATTCAATACATTTGAGTGCTTCTCCTCCTCCTTGTCAGTTTCATTTTTCAGACCCACCCAGGTATTCAACAGGAAAACTTTTTCCTCCTCCACAACCCTGTTGTGGAATCAAAAACAGAAAAGTAGCCCCCCAAAAACTTCTAGAGACTGGTGATGAGGCAGTACTCCTAAGGAAAATACTTGCCTTGAGTCCAGGGTTTCCATCATGGTGAAACTAGTTTCCTAGAACTGGCCAAATTCCAGTTTAATAATATCCATTATTGAGTTCTCAAAATGTATCAAGCCCTGAGCTCATCACGAGCTACAAAATGATTATGGTCACTCCATTTCATCATCTGTAAAAAATGCAATAATAACAACACGATGGTAGTGTATGTAATGAAGGAATGTATATAAGCACTTAATAACAGTGCCTGGCACAGATCGTTGCAGGGTTCATTCCGCTGAGGGAGGTAGAAGGCAAATGCAGGAAATGCTGAAGGAACATGGGCCACTGTGAGCCATGAGGGCCACTGCCAGTCCCCTGCCTCTGGTTCTGAAAAAGCACATTACCATCGAGGCCACCAAGCAAATGGCATACTATCTTCTGGGTTAGTTCAACTTTAGATTCAACGCACTCTAGTTCCTTTGTGCCTGTAAAATGACAAGAACTACATGGGGCTTCAGCCTGCCAAGCATCTGGCCATCTGTGACCTGTGAGTGTGGGGCATGGTGGAACAATGACGTGTTCTTCCTTCAGCTAGGCATTTGGGATGAGAACCCAAAATGAGACGATCACTTAGCAGGGGCAAGAGAAGGTGCATATGGGCATGAGGAGGTCAGCCAGAGACAAAAGTCAGCTCAAAGCCTTCACTGCCAGGCCCAGAAGGCAAACTAAGTGAAGGATGGCAGCTCAGGTTCTTCCTGACAGCCCTGCTGGACCTCTGAACTGGGGCCATTGAGAACTTGGTGAGGTTTCCAGGTCCACTTTCACTGGAGCTAAACCAGGCTACATACAGAGATTTTAAAGATAGGGATACAAATACTAGTCTTTAAGGGCACCCACCTCAGAGCCAAACTCCCAGACCTTTCTCCCTGTCAGAGAGGCTTAGCCAGTCGCTCCTACAGTTATGTAGTGCTTCTCACAGCCACTCTGAGGCAAGATGTCAGAGGCTTAGATGCTTAGCTTCCTGCTGGGGAAGAGAAACTAAAGTGAAAGAGAGTGTTTTAAAGGGGATTATTTGGAGGACAGGATAACTGTTAAATCAGCATGCATTTCCTGGTTTTCATCTTAAGTAACTCAAAAGGAGGGAAGGAAAAAAGGGGGATAATTGAATGCTGTATATGTGACTGCTGGCAGAAAGTTGCAAGAGAGTTAGTTCTGAATGTTCTCCTCAAAGCAAGATACCGTTTTCTGTTACTATAGAGTCAGGTCTCACTGCATTAGTTTGGTATGTGAGAACTACTTGGTAACATGGAAAAACTTATTTAAAATATTCAGTAGGAAATTCAAGTGCTTCATTGCTCCAGATTAAGTGTTATAATATGGATAGCTTGTCTTCACATGCCACCTATCTCTCAAGAGAACAAAGAATATCAGATTTTCAAAAATCTAATTGAACTCTTCACAAAATGTTAATAGATACAACCTGGTATAATATCCTATAGCCCATAGGTGGATAACTAGTGTTATTGATTTGATTTCACCTGTATTCAAGAATTATAGAGCCATCTATTTATGGTGACTTCTTAAAAATTGAAGCAAAATAGCATATAGACACTGATACTTCAGTAATTGGCAGCAATAACAAAGTTGATAACTTATACTGGCTTGGCTTCTCCATGCAGACATTAATAGGGATAAGGAACAGCTAGTTGAATCAACAAAGATTGTTCCCATTACAAGGAGGAAAGGAAGAGCCAGGTAGAAGGGAACAAAGGCATAGAGAAATGTGCTGGCCAGAATCACACCCATGGGAGTGAGTGGGTGGGAATACAAGAGAAGAAAGATGTAGGTAGAGATCTAGGGATGCATTCCTGGAAAAGCTTCATAGAGAAGGCATTTGCAAACCGGTGAAGGGAACTTAAAGATGGTAAGAAGAGGGGGTTAATCTTATTTTCATGGCAGCCTCTGCAACTGCCTGGAGGACGGAGAGGCCCAGAGAAAAAGATGGCATACATATATCATTGATTTCCATGGTGATGACTAATGGTGTCATCAGAACATTATAACTTCAGAATAGGAATGAGGATATAATCATAGCATATATTAACATATCCCTTTAAAATCCCTCCCCAAGCTCTTAGTATTTACTCGTTAATTTTCACAACACCTGTGACAGAGAGCATATTATCCATTTTATTTCAGAAATTAAGAAACCGAAACAGAAGCAGTCTAAATGGATGCCATCAATGCCTGAAAGTAATATTGCTGCATATCTTTTACCCAACTGTATAAACTTGTGAAATAATGGATATGAAAGACTGTTTCATTGGCTTCATGATAAGTAATATGAGTATTTTGAGCAAATCAATTTTGAAAAAACTAGCTTTGTATGGAGGAGAAACCATTACTAACAACTATTCATATTCATACATTTCTCCTTTGCTTACAAAACAAGAAAAAGCAGAAAACACAATCTGTTCAACAGCTTAGAGTTGCTTTCCAAACTTTGTGTGTCAAAGATTCCAGTCCATCTTCCCCACACATACTTTGATTGCAGCTGGCATTCTTTCAGGCGTTTTATTTTTTTTTTCTGGGCTTTGTTTCACTTTGATCTTCTGTTTGACTCCTTCCCCTTTCATTCATCTGCCCCATAACCCCCCTTCAAACCCATCCTCTAAACCAAGGATGATAACTGTGACCATATCACTATCAATTCTTGGTAGAACTAATAAACAGAACAATTATATCACAATTGAGAAGGCCTCTGCCACCTACCAGCAGAGTGCCCTTGGACCAAGTACTCTGTAACCTTAAAATAAGACAATACGAGTATGTACCTCACAGGATAGTTATGAGAATAAGACTGAATAATGTTCTTAGAGCACTTAGCAATGATCATTCCTGGGGCTATGAAAACTCAGGAGTCGCTCCACAGGTGATTCTCCATCCAACTTCTCATTTCCTATTTTACATTCCCCTCCTGGCTCTAAAGCCTTTTGACACTAACCTCCTTTGGGGAGTTTCTCTCTGTTCATGTTGTGACGACAAAGCAAGAATGCTCAGAAAAGCTGTGTTCATGCTCAGTATGTATTAGGACCACAGGAAATGGCCGAGGGACTTAAGATCCAGACACCAAAGTTTTCTTTCTGCATGTCCCTCTTCCAATTTGTTTGATCTTGGACAAGCTACCTCACTTCTCAGCCCTTCAATTTCCTCTTCTTCAAAGTAACAAAGTAACATCACAATGCATCATAGGTGGCCATAGGGACGGTGTAAGGGCTTGATGTGATTTTGAGTATGAAAATTGCCTTGCGCAGGAGCATAGCACACAACAGATGCTCAATGAAGTGTGAACTGAAGGGGACAATGAATTAAAAATATTCCTCACCATTCTCACTTTCCTCAAAATTAACAGTAATTAAGTAAATTCTGGTATATCCTATGATGCAGTTACTAAAATCATGTAGAACAATATTTTTTGACATGAGAAAATGCTCATGATCTATTACTAGGTGAAGTATTTGTATTTTTTTTAAAGCCACACACACACATGAATAAGGAAAAAAGGGCTGTAAGGATTTTTGCCAAAATGTTAACAATGATGAGCTGATGACTGTGTGTGGTTTTCTCTGTTTTTTAAGGGTTCTGAATTAAACATGAATCTTTTTCCTTTTGGGAAGAAAAAGTAAACATGAAATTTAAAAAAGAAACTATGGCAATTTTTTTAAAGTATTGTATGGTGATTCTTAGGTACATGGAGCATGACCATGAAGAAAAACAGTGAAAGCAGTGGGGAATGTGGAGAGAGGAAGCAGAAGCCAAAAGGTGGGGGAAGGGAGAGGTCAGAAAAGAGGTCAGAGAGAGGACGTGCAGTCAGTCAGGGCTGAGACTCTCAGACAGCCTGATCTTCCAAGCATTTGTTCCTGGTACTTCCAAAAAGCCTTTGGGGATACAAGGCCATGTCCCAGCCAGACAGGCCACCGACATTCAAATTTCACCAGGGAACTGGAGTCAGTGGGCTTCTGAGCCCCGGCAGCTTTGAACTGTCTTTTCTGTCTCTGGTCCAAAAGAGAGTGATATACTTGCCTGCTTACGCAAAAGCTGAAGGACCTAGATGGCCTGTAGTGTGGCTTTCAAGCCTAGGAGACTGATTTACTGGGGCTTGATTTACTCTCTTCCCATGAGCAATAAACCAAAAGCTGTCACCACTAGGTGGCAAGCCCCAAATACTGTTTCACTTTGAAACTGTCAGAAAAGTTGGTGTGTCAGGGAACCACAAACACCCTACAGTCAAAAGCATTTTTAGAGGCAACAAGATGAAGACCATTTAAAGTTTTCAGTTTCTTCCTGTTAAAAACAAAAACAATCACCACCACAAGAATAAACACTCCTTTCCAGAATAATAAATTCAATGTGTTGCTCATGGACACACCTGAGAGTCTCCTAGGAAGACTTGCCCTCCACCTCCATTAGTGTCTACGGCCAAGAACCCCATTCTTTGCCAACCAAAATAAACCAGTGCCCCCACAATACGCCAAAAGTGCAAGTAGGTCTCTGGTATCATCACAGAATAATTAGTCCAACTATGGATGCAAGATTAGAGGACAAGAAAGGTCCCCATGAAGGATCCATTACAGTTGAGGAAGGACAAGAGCGATAGCTCAAAGTGATTACACTCCTTTGACCTAATGAGCTTGTTTTTCTAAACATCAATGCAATTACCAGGACCTCTGTATTTAGAACAGTCAGTCATTTACACCTTGCTGTGGATGAGTTTTCTCTGCTGTCTTTTCTCCTACAAGTTACATGCTATTGGTTGTAGGATTTGGGTCAGATGGCTAAAGAGGGATAATTCTGGAGCACACGAAAGGAGCACCCAGAAAGAATAGGACATGGTAGGACCTTGAACTTGAGGGTTCTGGGTGAGGCTGCTGAAGTTCGGTGAACTCCTGGCATTTTGAGTGAGGGGAGGAGAGAGTAGATGGAGAAATAATTAAAGGGAAGTGCCGAAAGAAAGGGATTGCATAATTTGCAGATTTGCCTAGGACTATCTGGATCATAAAGTCTTAGTGATGAAATGTGAAGAAATATAGACAGTTTGGTATGTTGTGGTTATATAGCTCTAACTGGAAATTCCTCCCAATTCTGTTATTTTAATAAATTAAATATATGAGATGTGACAATAAGTATAAAGACGGATTTTTCTAAAGCAAACAAATGTGTATATACACACAAACAGGTACTGCCCCTTCCCAAGTAGCAACCTTGGGAAGCTGGTTGCTCATTTTAATGATGCAAAGCATTTGGGGAGTTCCTCTTTTTGAATTGATTTTAATAACTGACATATATCTTTTGAAAAAACACAGTGCCAACAAAACATTATTCTTTTTGAAGATGGATTTTATTTGTTGATAGAACCAGAAGTCATTCGGAGCTAAATCTGGAAAACAGGGTGATCAATAATAATGTTCCATTTCTGGTAAAAAATGAGATATGACTTTGAAGGATTGATTAAAAGCCTGTTCTCTGATATCAATCTGGGCCCCAATCTCCATTCCATTATTTTATTAGCTTTGTGAATATAAGCAGTTATGAAGCCATTCTGTGCCTCAGTTTCCTCCTCTATAAAATGCAGATGATAATAGTTCTTACCTGATAATGTTGCTATGTGATTCAATGAAGTAATGTGTGTAAAATATTTCCATGGTGCTGGCACATACTATTTATTTAATAAATAGTAATATTGGTAGTAGTGGCAATAGGAATGATAGAAGTAGCTGCAGCCACAGTATTTGTGGCTTGTGAACTCAAACAGGCAATTTTAAAAGTATATAGTCTCCCATACTAGCAACTTATAATAACCACACTAATTTGCATGTGTGTTCTGACATATTTCTTGAATCTTCTGTTTTACTTATTAGCCAATCCTTATTTAAATCAAGTGGTACATGTTTTCCACAGAGCTCCTCCAGTCAGAGGAAAATACTCAAACAGGCAATTTCTGCAACAGTGGTTTTAAATTATTGTACCGATACATTAGAATTAATTAAGATGCTCTATTCTCTAGACATGTCAAGTTGTATGTCTTTTGTTAATTTGCAATAAAGATGTGCCTAGCTAATGAAAATCATTTTTAAAAACTGCTAAAACAGATCTAGTCAGTCACTGATTAAAATAGATCCAGTCAGTCAATCAACAAGTAATCATTGACCATGAAGTTTTGACTGTATGGGCTGGCCACTGCACTAGCCACTAGATATAGAAATGAACCAAACAGACATAGCAGACCTGCAGGAAATTCTAAAAACTACTTCTAGCTGAGGGACACACACACATATACATATGACATCAGCAACCATTTTATACCATTTTGTGTTGTTACCATGTGCATGTATTATCTTTTCAAAAAGTAAATAGAAGCTAAAAATTAAAACTTTTATATAAGCCAAGAAATTTAGTAGCTCACATCTATGACTAACTATTCTAACTATGTGAGATCTTTGCATGTCCCTCTTAAATCGTTCACTGGAATATAGTAGTGCTATTGATCCAAAGCCCGTTAATTAATCCTGATTTCCCTTGTAAGCACACAATAACAGCTGTGCAATCTGTCAGTCCGTGTGACACAGTGACAGCTGTTGAAATGCTGTTCTAAATGAATCTGGCTGTGGTGGGGTTATCAGGATCGTGCCGTATGGCTAGGTAACCATTCCATGGCTGGCCAGCAGGATCTGCAACCTACACAGCAGAGCCCTCAAGCATCCTCCTCGCCCATCAGCAGCATGTGTCCTAGAGGCGCTAAGCAATGACCTTCCTCTGTGAACACTGAGACTCATTTTCCTTTTTGAAGCTCATTGCTCTGTGCCTGACTCCAGAGAGCAGTATGTCCTGCAGCTTTAACCTTGTCAAGAAATCCATCAATCAATCTATCAGCAAACACATATTAATCATCTTCCATGTTCAAGGCACTAGGATGGATGCTTTAGTGGATGTCAAGAAATACAAGATGTGGTTTCCCACCTATGAAAGTTTATTATCTAGGTTAAAAGCTAGAATATATAACAATTCAAAAGGTAGAATACTAAAAGTGACAAAGAGGTGAATGGGGAAAGTTAAAAGCCCTGCTTTTAACTCCATCTCATAGACTTAGAGATGAGGAAAGTTGCCTAAAACCACACAGATAAGTAAAAGCAGCACTTGCGTTAAAACCTCAGTAAACCCAATTCCAAGGTTCTGCTCTAATTCCAAAGCTTTGTTCTTCTCCATGTGTATTATACCTCCCCATAGAAAATAAATGCTCTAGGAATGAACAGGAATGAGTTATCACTTTGAGTGATAACAAGACATCATGAATGGATGTGACATTTGAGGAAAGCTTTAAAGGGATGAAAAAGCTACAGATGAGTAGAATGTTGTAAGGTAAAAAGAAAGAAGAAAAGTATATTTCCATTTGTAAGAAAGTCGGGTAAAAGCCCAAGCTGCTAAGAACACTGGGTGGTTACCTGCTCCTCTCACCACAGGTATACTACATGGTCCTGCAAATATGTAGGTGCTCCAGGAATGAGCCCATTTATGAAGAAGTGAGCTCTTCTTGGCAGGCATACACTGGGAATGGCATGGGCCTGGGCATCTCAAAGTCTTGTATGTCTGCTTAGGAATTCTTAGTGTATGACAGGGACTTGTCATATAAAACCAACAGTTTTACTTGATTATAAATAATGAATATATTAAAACAAACAAATAGGTATTTTGGATAGAATCCAACATTGATGTTCATTTTTTTAAATACAAGGCACTAATGTAATGCCTTGCGCAATTGCACTGAAGGCACCAAGAGCTTTGGGCACTAATCCTGACAACTGGGAATAATAGGTTACTATCCTCTGCCACTGGGGGTTTCTTGGGATAAAGGCTGAGAAGTGCTCATATGGACAAGACACATGCATACCACATGATATTGTGGAGGCAAACAATGAAGGCAAAGGGGCTCCATAATGTTCCTGCAGATTTCCATATTCTGGTCTTCCTTGTCATCCATGCTCTCATAACACATTTATTTCTTCTACTGGCTCATCAGAAAATCTCTCATTAGAACATTCGGCATGTTGCTTTGTCCTGATAATTCTCACACCCCACCTCTGATCCATCAGGAAATCCTGTTGTCTGTACCTTTGAAATGTACCTAAAATCCAACAATGTCACCATCTCCACTGCCACTACCCTGGCTCAAAGCTCCTCTTGACTCCCCGTGTGCTGCTGCAGTAGCCCCCTAACTGGTCCCCCTCTTCTGCCCTTGCCTCTTAGAGTCTACCCTCAACAGCACCTGGAGGGACCATATTGTAGCCTATATCAGATCATGAGAGCGCTCTACTCAAAACCTCCAGTGACAGCCTGTCCCACTCAGAGTAAAAGCCCAAGGCCTCCAAATGACCTGCAAGGCCCAACAATCCTTTCCAGCTACCTCCTGTGTTCTCCCTGCCCTCACAATTCCCCAGGTACACTGCCTCTTTACTGTTTCTGAGCAAGCCAGGTACCTTCTTCCTCAGGGCTCCTGGACTTTCTCTTCCTTCTCCCTGGGGTACCCTTCCCCTAGACATCCATGTGACTTTACCCCAACCCATTCCATATCTCAGCTGAGATGTCACTTTTTCACTGAGGTCTGTCCTAGCCTTGCGAACCCACAGCGTGCCCCACTAGCAACATCTTCCCTCTACTAAAATGGCAGTTCCATGAGGGCAAGGATTTTTATCATTCCATTTACTCCCAGTGCCTGATTACACACAGTTGGCAGGCAACAAATAATAGTTGAATGAATGAATCTGATAGTCTTTGGCTCAAAAGAAGTTTGTTCTTCTGTTTTTATAAAACACAGGCCAAACTAAACTACCTGCCAAGAGGCAAAGAGAAATTGCATTTAAATAAAATTTGAAACAAGTTGCAGAATTTGTATGGTATAATCTCACTTTAATCTTTAAATTTTATGTTTGGGTTTATCTTATTAAACCTTGACTATAAGCTAGCATTTTGATCAACATACTATATAGAGGCCATGTAATATGCTCTAACATAAATGCTTGTAATTGCATGAACAAACCCCTAGATTTGTGCTGATTTGCATGGCTGTCCTCCCTCAGGAATTCTTCCTTGGCTATTATAGAAAACATTACTAGTGTAGGTGCCATCCCGAAAGCAAATGATTGTGATACTTTCTTTTTTCCTTCAGGTGGCCTTTTTTTTTTTAAGATTTTTTTATTCCAATTGGCATGATTATGAAATGAGAAATATTACATACATGATTGCCACAATCCCCATTCTCAGCCTGTCTCTATGTTGCACACGTTCTTTCGATTCCTATCACCTGGCTGTCTGCAGTTTCCACATCCATAGCATAACAGCATGGCACAACCACCCTTTGCAGTGCTGCTGACCAACAGAAAGATGCCTGCCCTGCTGCCCTTTCACAACCCTCAGTGTCCTTCAGCCTCAGCTAGACAGAAGCCCAGAATGGCTGAGCAGAGGACTCTTGACGTCCCTACACAGAGACCAGGCCTGTCAGACCTGAAATGGCCCCACACAGGCAGCTGGGGACATTATATGTGGGGCAGTCTGCCTGGGCTTCCTTGGCTCGGGTTTGGTGTTCAGTTGGGCAGTTCGGGCTGCTGGTCACAGGGCACCAGAGACTCCAGTACCTGTCACCTCTGGGCCTCACTGTGGCGCTGGAGAGTCACTTCCACGTCTCAAGTCACCACACCCTTTCCCAGGCCAGGCCCACAGGAAGTCAGGCCCAGAGAGGAGAAGGCCTTGCCAGCTGTGGGAATCACACAGTCTCCCAACAGCTGACAAGATCTGCTCCACCCTCAGCTGAGAAACTGGCTTGGAACCAGCTTTCCTCCTCCTCTCCTGCCCTCTTGCCCTGAATAGCTGACTGGGGTGATGTTTGCACTTATTTTTTCATACTTCAGAAGGTTTGGGTATGAGGATCAACTTACTTACCACTCAGACTACCTTAGGCTGAAACATGCTCAACCTCCATTGATCAAGTCATGCAAAGGGGAAAACCTAGATAGCATTTATGCATATGTATGTGTGTGTGTGTGTGTGTGTGTGTGTGTGTGTGTGTGTGTACATTTTTTTAATGGTAAAGTGGTTGCCAAATACTTGGTTTCAGGTGATTGGTGCTGGAGGCCACAGCCATGGTACAACCTTTCTGAAAAGTACTTTGACCATGGATCAAAAGCCTTAAAGATGTTCATATACACCTATAATTCCACTTCAGGGACTTAATCTAAGGAAATGCAAGATATACATAAAAGAATCTTCTTTTGAAGGTTACATCCGGGAGAACCGAGTATTTTAAATAATATTTTAGAAGTTTTGTTAAGGGCATGAGGAAATACTCATGATAAATGAGAAGCCCTTATATTTATATAAAAATATACGTATTCTATGTGAAATATATGCCTGTGTGCATACATGTAACATGTATGTAAGTGTTTTCTCTGTGTATACAAAGAGCAAGAGTGCTCCTTTCTCTCAAACTGCCCTCTACCCTTGGCCCCTGATCACTGCCTGGCTGCTCCTTGGGTCTCTGGGGCATCCTCCTCCTCTTTCCCATGGATACATTTTTGAGGGCCTCAGGTCTCAGTCCTCAGACTTCCTTTCCACGTACATTTAACTCCTTAGACCAGTCCTATCCCTTTTCTCTCCTCTCCATGCTGATGATTCTCAGATTAAAATCTCCAGGCCCATCCTCTTCCTTGGAGCTTCTACCATATATCCAACTGCCTACTCAAAAATCTTCACGGGGGATGTGGAATTTTGGCCCAGGCTGCTTCTATCCAAAATTGGATTCATACTTTCCACACATCTGCTTCTCTCAACTTGTTCCCTACCTCTGTAAATGGACCATCATGTCACCAGAAATGGGACTAGATACCTGGACATTGTCCTTTCCATCCCTCCATCCTTATATCCAATCCATCAGCAAGTCCCATTGTCTCTGTGTTCAAAATATATGCCAAATCCAACAACCTTTCACCATCTCTGCAACTCAGCCTCAGCCCAGGATGCCAGCGTCTCTCTGCTAGACTTCTACAAGAGCCTCCCAACTGGTCTCTCTACATCCAGATTTCCTGCCTGCAATCCATTCTCCACACAGCAACCAGTGATCATTTTTTTTTAAATAAGAACCAAAGGCAAAAATACATGACCAACATGTCATATACGTTCCCCAGGAATAATGAGATAATGAGCTGTTCTTATTTTCTCTGTTTCTCTTTACTTGTCAGTTTTCCAACAGTAGACATGTTTTACTTTTGCCTGCAAGAAATCAAAATGTTGTTTGAAATAAAATCATTACAAGTGTCCACCTAGAATGTTCGGAGTTCATCTCCTGAATCAGTCTGGCAGCAGTAATGAGTGCTCAGCCTCCAAATGCAGCACAAGGAGCAGGGGAGGAACAGCCTAAACCACAGCAGCAAATACACAGCACTTGGGCCGCCACCTCTCCCTCCTGTACACACGGCAGACGTCACAGTGACTGCTGCATTGCCAGCTGGGCTACATGCAGCCTCAGCACAGAGGCACTGCGGTCATTCAGTCAGGACTGCCACTTAAGAGGAAACAGAGTAGTTATTGTGATAAGTATTCCATCTGAAGATTAGGAAGTTAAATTATTATGCTCCCTCTTAAATGAATATAATGCCCTAACCATCTGCTAATTATTTTTACATCTAAAGTCTTCTTCAAAATACATCTTCACAAAATCCCATAAAGTAGGTAGGACAGATATTTCTAACCCCCTTTTAGTGGAACTGAGGGCCACAGGAGTCAAAGTCATGCAGCAGCCTCTGGTCTCCCATTGCCACACTCCTCTGCTGCTCAGTGGTTCCCAGTAACCTCTGCAGGCTACGAGAGGTTGGAGCTGCATACCAGACACTGACCACAGCAGAGACCAGGGTGGGGCCTAGGGTTAACGCCAAACCTGAGCTGAGATGGACTGTAGGTCATGTGTAATTCATTACTACTAACTTTGAAAATAAATAGTGGAGAAACCAATGAAGTGAAGTTCATAAATTTCATAACAAAAGCCATCATCTTCAGGGGCAGGGCCTCTGGAAGCCAAACATGTTTGTTGGTTACCGCAGCAACTGTGACTGGCCAACCAGCCATTTGACCTATTCTGAAGTAGCTTTTCATTCAGGGCTCCCAAGCCTGCAAAGAACAGATTGCTCAACTGGCGTTAGCATCTTTTTTACATGTTCTTGTCACCTCTGCAGTCATACACAGGGTCAATGACCAAGAAAAATAGAGCATTCATATGACTCCCATGAACAAATTCCTACTGCTGTTCTATCCGTCTGAAGTGAGCAGCTTACTTGGTCGGCCACTAAGCAATTCTGATTGGCATTGGAGATAGTGTGACCACTGTCCTTGGCAATTAAAGGAAGTCCCCTGGTAGGAAATGAGTGGAGAAAACTCCCATTCCCAAAGGAATAAGCATGGCTCTCTAAAATAGAATAGACTAGAGAGAAGATTAACCTTTGTAATGTGAAAGACCATGTGCCAGCACTGGAGTGTGGGGAAGCACATCTCTTCTTCATTCTCCCCTTAGCTCCCTTTGCCCCCCAGCACCTCCCATTAACTGCTCCACTGCCCCCCACCCTCCTGAGGCATTCTACCCAACCCCCACAATCAGATACCCAGAGGCCAGGATCCTTTATATCCTTTTCCCACCTTTCTGCCTTTTTCCTCTAGTTTTGGAATAAAATGCTGTATCTCTTTGAGCAACATGCAAGTGAGAGAGGCCATTCTTTGACCAGGGGGCTTCTTCCTGATACCACAATAAGAATAAGTCGGTATCACACTTCCAGGAAGATGGTAGCATGAGCAGAGCAGCAGAAATCTCCTCCCAACACTATATTTATCTATGAAAATACAGAAAACAACTATTCCTAAAAGAGAGACCAGACTACACAGGAAAGCGCACAGCGTGCAGCTACACCAGAGAGGACTCGGCATCCCAAGAGGCAGAGCTATAAAGGGCCCTGCGGAGCGGCGCGGCCATGGCTGCAGAATAGTGGGGCAACTGCGCGACCTACAGCATCCCCACAGAATCTACTCCTGTGGGCGTTTTTGGTTTTGTTTTGTTTTGTTTTGTTTGTTTGTTTTCTTTTCTTTTTTGTTTTTTCCTTCCTTCCTTTAATTTCTTTTCTTTTCTTTCTATCTTTCTTTCCTTTTCTTTTTTTTTCTCTTTAAAGTCTTAAAGAGCCCAGCTGACATACGTGGCAACTTCTATAGCCATGAAAAGACAGAGGAATATGGTCCAGACTAAAATCAACCAGAAAACCCCAGAGAGGGAGCCTGAAGGGATGGAAATGCACAGTCTTCCTGAAAAAGAATTCAGAATAAAAGTCATAACCATGCTGATGGATCTACAGAAATGTGCAAGAGCTGAGGGAGGAAGTGAGGGAAGTGAGGAAAGACAATGCAGAAATAAGACAAGAGATCGATGGGCTTAACAGCAGACTGGATGAGAGGGCAAGAGACTGTTAATGGAATAGAAATCAGAGAACAGGAATACAGAGAAGCAGAGGCAGACAGACAAAAAAGGATCTCTAGGAATGAAAGAATATTAAGAGAAATGTGTGATCAATCCAAATGGAACAATATTTGCATTATAGGAGTACCAGAGGAAGAAGAGAGAGAAAAAGGGATAGAAAGTGTCTTTGAAGAAATAATTGCTGAAAACTTTCCCTCGCTGGGGAAGGAAATAGTCTCACAGTCCACAGAAGCCCACAGATCTTCCAACACAAGGGACCCAAGGAAGACAACACCAAGACACATGATAATTAAGATGGCAAAGATCAAAGATAAAGACAGTGTATTAAAGGCAGCTAGAGAGAGAAAAAAGATCACCTACAAAGGAAAACCCATCAGACTATCATCAGACTTCTCAACAGAAACCTTACAGGCCAGAAGAGAATGGCATGATATATTTAACATTATGAAACAGAAGGGCCTCAAACCAAGAATATTGTATCCAGCATGATTATCATTTAAATATGATGGACGGATTAAACAATTCCCAGACAAACGAAAGTTGAGGGAGTTTGCCTCTCATAAACCACCACTACAGGATATCTTAAACGGACTGCTCTAGAGGGAAGCACCCCTAAGGCTAAAAAGATGTCACCAGAGAAAATAAAATCATAGCAAAGAAAGCAGACCATCCAAATACTAACTAAAGGCAAAGAAAAAAACACCTAGTGTATAAAGAATAGAGGAGGAAGAATAAGAAGGGAGAGAAATAAAGAAACATCAGACAGAGTTTACAATAACATAACAAGAAAGTTAAGTTAGATTGTTAAATAGTAAAGAAGCAACCCTTGAACCTTTGGTAACCACGAATCTAAAGCCAGCATTGGCAATACGTACATATCTATCAATAATCACCCTAAATGTAAATGGACGGAATGCACCAATCAAAAGACACAAAGTAACAGAATGGATAAAAAAGCAAGACCCATCTATATGATGCTTACAAGAGACTCACTTCAAACGCAAAGATATACACAGACTAAAAGTGAAGGGATGGAAAAAGATATTTCATGTAAACAACAGAGGAAAAAAGCAGGTCTTACAGTACTTGTATCAGACAAAATAGACGTCAAAATGAAGAAAGTAGCAAGAGATAAAGAAGGACATTACATAATGATAAAGGGGTCAGCCCAACAAGAGGATATAACCATTATAAATATATATGCACCCAACACAGGAGCGCCAGCATATGTGAAACAAATACTAATAGAATTAAAGGAGGAAATAGACAGCAATGCATTCATTTTAGGAGACTTCAACACACCACTCACTCCAAAGGACAGATCAACCAGACAGAGAATAAGTAAAGACACAGAAGCATTGAACAACACACTAGAAAAGATGTACCTAACAGACATCTACAGAACTCTACACCCAAAAGCAACAGGATACACATTCTTCTCAAGTGCACATGGAACATTTTCCAGAATAGACCACATATTAGGCCACAAAAAGAACCTCAGTAAATTCAAAAATATTGAAATCCTACCAACCAACTTCTCAGATCACCAAGGTATAAAACTAGAAATAAATTTTAGAAATAAAGCAAAAAGGCTCACAAATACATGTAGACTTAACAACATTCTCCTAATTAATCAGTGAGTTAACAACCAAATCAAAACAGAAATCAAAGAATATATGGAGACTAATGACAACAACAACACAAAGCCACAACTTCTGTGGGACGCAGCAAAGGCAGTTCTAAGAGGAAAGTATATTGCAATCCAGGCCTATTTAAAGAAAGAAGAACATTCACAAATGAATAGTCTAAAGACACAATTATTGAAATTGGAAAAAGAAGAACAAATGAGGCCCAAAGTCAACAGAAGGAGGGACGTAATAAAGATCAGAGAAGAAATAAATAAAATTGAGAAGAATGAAACAATAGAAAAAATCAATGAAACCAAGAGCTGGTTCTTTGAAAAAATAAACAAAATGGATAAACCCCTAGCCTGACTCATTAAGAGAAAAAGAGAATCTACACAAATAAACAGAATCAGAAATGAGAAAGGAAAAATAACGACGGACCCCACAGAAATACAAAGAATTATAAGAGAATATTATGAGAATCTATATGCTAACAAGCTGGAAAACATAGAAGAAATGGACAACTTCTTAGAAAAATACAACCTTCCAAGACTGACCAAGCAAGAAACAGAAAAACTAAACAGACCAATCACCAGCAACGAAATTGAATCGGTAATCAAAAAACTACCCAAGAACAAAACCCCCGGACCTGATGGATTCACCTCTGAATTCTACCAGACATATAGAAAAGAAATAACACCGATTCTCCTTAAAGTTTTCCAAAAAATAGAAGAGGAGGGAATACTTCCAAACTCATTCTATGAAGCCAGCATCACTCTAATACCAAAACCGGGCAAAGACCTCACCTAAAAAGAAAATTACAGACCAATATCCCTGATGAACATAGATGCAAAAATACTCAACAAAATATTAGCAAACCGAATTCAAAAATACATCAAGAGGATCATACACCATGATCAAGTGGGATTCATCCCAGGGATGCAAGGATGGTACAACATTCAAAATCCATCAACATCATCCACCACATCAACAAAAAGAAGAACAAAAACCACATGATCATCTCCATAGATGCTGAAAAAGCATTTGACAAAATTCAGCATCCATTCCTGATTAAAACTCTCAACAAAATGGGTATAGACGGCAAGTACCTCAACATCATAAAGACCATATATGACAACCCCATGGCTAACATCAGACTTAACAGCGAGAAGCTGAAAGCTTTTCATCTAAGATCTGGAACAGGACAGGGATGCCCACTCTCTCCACTGTTATTCAACATAGTACTGGAGGTCCTAGCCATGGCAGTCAGACAAAACAAAGAAATACAAGGCATCCAGATTGGTAAAGAAGTCAAATTGTAACTATTTGCAGATGACATGATATTGTACATAAAAAACCCTGAAGATTCCACTCCAAAACTACTAGAACTAATATCTGAATTCAGCAAAGTTGCAGGATACAAAATTAACACACAGAAATCTGTTGCTTTCCTATACACTAACGATGAACTAACAGAAAGAGAAATCAGAAAAACAATTCCATTCACAATTGCATCAAATGGAATAAAATACCTAGGAATAAACCTAACCAAGGAAGTGAAAGACCAGTACTCTGAAAACTACAAGACACTCCTAAAAGAAATTAAAGAGGACACTAACAAATGGAAATGCATCCCATGCTCTTGGCTAGGAAGAATAAATATTGTCAAAATGGCTATACTACTACTAAAGCAATCTACAGATTCAACACAATCCCTATCAAACTACCAACAGCTTTCTTCAATGAACTGGAACAAATAATTGTAAAATTCATATGGAACCACAAAAGACCCCAAATAGCCAAAGTAATCCTGAGAAGGAGGAATAAAACAGGGGGAATTATGCTCCCTGACTTCAAGCTCTACTACAAAGCCACAGTAATCAAGACAATTTGGTATTAGCACAAAAGCAGACCCACAGACCAGTGGAACAGAGTAGAAAATCCAAACATTAACCCAAACATATACAGTCAATTAATATTTCTTAAAGGAGCCTTGTATACACAATGGGGAGATGACAGCCTCTTCAGCAGCTGGTGTTGGCAAAACTGGACAGCTACATGTAAGAGAATGAGACTGGACTACTGTCTAGCCCCATACACAAAGGTAAACTCAAGGTGGATCAAAGACCTGAATGTAAGTCATGAAACCATAAAACTCTTAGAAAAAAACATAGGCAAAAATCTCTTGGACATAAACATGAGCAACTTCTTCATGAACATATCTCCCCAGGCAAGGGAAACAAAAGCAAAAATGAACAAGTGGGACTATATGAAGCTGAAAACCTTCTGTACAGCAAAGGACACCATCAGTAGAACAAAAAGACATCCTACAGTATGGGAGAATATATTTATAAATGACGTATCTGATAAAGGGTTGACATCCAAAATATATAAAGAACTCACGCACCTTAACAAACAAAAAGCAAATAATCCAATTAAGAAATGGGCAGAGCACATGAACAGACACTTCTCTAAAGAAGAAATTCAGATGGCCAACAGGCACATGAAAAGATGCTCCACATCGCTAATCATCAGAGAAATACAGATTAAAACCACAATGAGATATCACCTCACACCTGTGAGGATGGCCAACATCCCAAACACAAACAACAACAAATGTTGGCGAGGATGTGGAGAAAAGGGAACCCTCCTACACTGCTGGTGGGACTGCAAATTAGTTCAACCATTGTGGAAAGCAGTATGGAGGTTCCTCAAAAAACTCAAAATAGAAATACCATTTGACCCAGGAATCCACTCCTAGGAATTTACCCTAAGAATGCAGCAGCCCAGTTTGAAAAAGACATATGCACCCCTATGTTTATCGCAGCACTATTTACAATAGCCAAGAAATGGAAGCAACCTAAGTGTCCATCAGTAGATGAATGGATAAAGAAGAGGTGGTACATATACACAATGGAATATTATTCAGCCATAAGAAGAAAACAAATCCTACCATTTGCAACAACATGGAAGGAGCTAGAGGGTATTATGCTCAGTGAAATAAGCCAAGCCGAAAAAGACAAGTATCAAATGATTTCACTCATATGTGAAGTATAAGAACAAAGAAAAAAACTGAAGGAACAAAACAGCAGCAGACTCACAGAACCCAGAACGGACTAATAGTTACCAAAGAGAAAGGGACTGGGGAAGATGGGTGGGAAGGGAGGGGTAAGAGGGAAAAAGGGGCCTTACGATTAGCGGACGTAATGTTGGGGGGGCACGAGGAGGGCGGTACAACTCAGAGAAGACAAGTAGTGATTCTATAGCATTTCACTATGCTGATGGACAGTGACTGTAATGGGGTGTGTGGGGGGGACCTGATGAAGGGGTAGTTTAATCACCATAATATTGCACATGTAATTGTAGATTAATGATACCAAAATAAATTATATATGTATATAAAAGAATAAGCCGGTATGGACTTGTTTTACACTTTTTTAGGTGCAGGGGTGAAGTCGGGTAGGGGAAATGTAGAGCACTTAGGTTTTGCCGTCAGCCCCACCTCCTTTAAACCTTATTCTACCCCTTCTCCCTTTCTACACTAAGACCAGGGGCTCGTGGAATCTAATGCTCTGTTTCACTTGGCTGCAGTAATGTCCTTATCATCTCCAAGCTGCTCCCCCTGCTGCTGGCAAATGAGAGCTGAGGAACTTCAGTTGCTGAGTGAGAGTAATTATGCAACAGCACACGATATTGCTGAAAGAATGGAGGGCTGAAGTCAGAACACCAGGATCGGAAGACAGTGCTGGCCCCGTTCACTTGTTAATTATGTTTATGGACTCGGTCTGATTTCCCCTGTGGTGTAATAATGGCTGTAAGTGTGATGTGCTCATGTGATATTAGCACTATCATGTCATCACATATCACATATCATGTAATATAGCACTGTCATAGACTACTGTCAATGCCAATTATAGATGCTAGAGAAGTAAAGTGAGATGATAAAAACAAAGTGGAGTTTAGCTGAATAATAGAAACAATACATCAGTAAATTGCTTCAGGGTGTGCCTAAGAGCCATTCAACCCAGTAGCAATTAGGTGTTCCATTAAATATGTGCCAGACTAAGTCTGTTGTAAATTTAACTCAAATACAGTAATTGGACTTACGTAGGAACATTTGCTCATAATGGACGGCTCCATCTCCTTCCCTACCTTAAGGAAGACGGGGAAGTGGCACCTCCAATGTGCCCCAAGTGACAGTCTCCTGAGTCTGCCAGCTGCCCAAGGTGCGTGTGCACCTTCTGTTTTGTTCTCTGCTACTCACATATCCTCAGCTCCAGACATCCCTTGCATTTCCAGGTTTGGGCAAAGGGAAATCGGTCCCTCAGGGACAGCTAATGGCATGACTTCCCTGAAGGGAGCTGACAAACTCTGGGTCAGAATGGCTGGAGTCCCTCACCGCAAGGGCAAAGCAAACAAGGCCCGCGTGGCAAGGAGGTGGGCCAGACAGGTCATATGCCCCTGAAATGCTCAGTGACAGGAAGAGATGCCAAAGGAACAGGCCAAAAGCCGTGGTCAGTTGCAGGGGCTGAAGGATGAGCACTGACCCTGAGGACAGTGTCCCCCAACGAAGGCTGCCAGATGGCACAGGCTGGAAGGCAGTGGTCTTTTCACTGGCCCCTCTCTCTGGAGCTCTCCCTTGTGGGGAGCCTCTCCTGTTCTTTCAGGGCCTGAATCCTCAGAGCAAGACTCTCAGCTAGACCCCAAACAGATCTGAGAAAAATGAACCAGGCTGGCTAATATTCCATCCCATCAGACCAAGGGCAGAGTTCACAGGGAAGCCATGGCTCTGCTTTTCACTTTAAGACCACAAAAAATACAAGATGGTCCCCCAGGCTACTAAATCTGTGTTGGATCTACTGTAATCCTGAAAAAGGCAGCCATGGACTCTGCTCCAGGAGTGAGGTTTCCCATCTGGGTCAACCACTAGAGGCTGGATATCAGAACATAAGAGAACATGATAGTGAGGGAAGTGTGGTCATTCGTTGCCTGATAATTTTAGGGTCCTAAGGCAATAGGCTTGGAAGGAGTCTGGTCTTCCACACGCAATGGGGACAATATGGCTCACAGGGTGAGGACGAATCTGTGCACAAGAACATACCATGCAGTTTACCCCTATCCCATCTCCTCCTTAGATACACACACAAATATTTTAGTTATACTCTGCCAATGAGGGAGGCAGAACCCAGGGTCATATCACAGCAAAGCTGTTGGTGGCTTCCCATTGCCGTTTGAATGAAATTGGAACCCCTGGCCAGGCCTACAAGGCCAGATTGGGGCACTGCCTGCCGGCAAACCTTCCCCTTTGGTGTTGCTGCCCCCTTGCTTGCCCCTCTGGGCTGCTCTCCGGTCCTCTTCCCTGCCTCCAAGCCTCTGTGCCTGCTGGCTCCACTGCCTGGACCTATAACCCTCCTTTCTTCAAAAATAGCTCGTCCTCAGGCCCCAGTTGTATATATCTCTCAAGGAGGTCTTCCACTCATGAAGTCATCCAGCAAACACTTACGGAGAACCTGCGGTGGGCCCAGCACAGCAGTGAAGCGCGAAGCCCCTGCCCTCCTAGGGCTTACATTCGAATTTGGGGAGACAGACCATAAACAAGTAAATCACAAAAGAGTGTACCTACTCCTTAACACCCAGGTGTGTTCACTGTTGCTTTTAACCGGGAATGCAAACTCCCACTAGAATGCTGACTCCATGAAGGCAGGAACTACTGCTGCCTTATTTTGCATGTATCCCAGCACTTATGCTTGGCTTAGTAGGTGCCTGATAAATCTGCTGAATAAATGGACAGATGGAGGAAGGAAGGGAAAGAGTAGAATTATAGGGAAAAGCCAAAGAATCGGAGAGCCAGGAAAAAACCATGGAGAGCGGGAAGGTGGCCTTAGTGGATATTGTCTTCAGGTGGACCTTAACTTATCCATGCATGTATGTGTGTGTGTGTGTGTGTTGTTGAAGGACGAGAAATTCAAGAGAGGTTGCCCTGGGCCCACCTAAGGGGTTATAAATAGAATAAAGTGAGTAAACTTAAAGCTATCTCCCCTAAGAGAAGGAAGCACATGCTCAGAGTCATCACTCAGCATAGTGATGGGTGAGCTGGGAAGTCCTGTACTCCAAAAATGAAACTGAGACACTACCCAGGGAAGGGAATGAGGATGGGACAAATGTCAGCCTTGTGTCCTCAGTGCCTCAGTGCTGCTGTTCTTGGAAGGTACCTGGTCTTTGAAAGTATTAACGGTTGAAAAATGACTTTGGTGAGGATGAATGAAATGAGCACCCACATAAATTGCCAGTGGTGGTATAAATTGATAAACAACACTTTGCAAAGGCAATGAGAGCTATAAATGCCCAGAGGCCTTAAAATTGTCCTGTGGGTGTTTTAAGGAAATAATTCAAACTATGAAGATTTAGCCCAGAGCTATCCAAAGATATTTATAGCTAATTTATTAATAAACTGCAGTAGGGAAAGCAATCATAAATGCCCTCCAATAGAAGATAAGTTAACCAGAGTACAGCCACTTGGTTGAATAGTATGCAGTCATTGAAGATGAAGCTTATGAAGAATGAGTAAAATTGAAAATACTTCATACGATGTTACATATAAAAAAAATAAGATTAAAATGTTTATATGAGAAACCAAGCAGGAAGGGAGTGAAGGCCTGGGACTGCTGAATACCTAACTCTGGAGATCTGCTCTGGGAGCACAAACCTACAAGTCATGGTGCTTGCATGATACTCTCGTGATTATGGGGTTGGAAAGCTAAGGCAGACAGAATTCCTGGAGAGACTGAGATTCCAGTTGCTTGTGGAAAGCAGGGATCCACATCTGGCTGCTCTGGGGCAAAAGAAAGGCGGGCAGTCTAAGGAATTTCCTAACAAGGAAGCCCTTAGCAAGAGGGCTGCTAAAGGAGTAAGGATTGCACGGAGCTTACTGCTCAGGAGAGAGGACAGGTAGACAAAATTGTCTGGGTGCACTCTGCCCAGCAGGTTGGGAGCTTTGCCATAAGACTCTCATATTTAAGGAGGAAAAAGAAATCTTCCTCATTAGATGATCTTCAGGTGCTCCACCTCCCTGGCTGGCTACACAGCTCCAAGGACCCCCTCCGTGAAAGGCAGCCTAGTGCACCTTTCTCCCAGCCAGCCCCACCTGGCCCACAAACGAACGTTAGGTCAGCCAGAGGGAATATCTGTCTACAGCAACTACAAACGCAAAGCATAGAGGCATACCTGTGTGCTCAGCCCACTGCTTCAGGCAGTGGAGACAGGCACAGCAGCCGGGAAGCAAGAAACAGCTCTGTCCTCCCCACAGGCACCAGTACCACTCCCCTACGACCCCCGACATTGCCATCAGGAGCTGAGTAATTCCAGGGAATAGAACTTCTAGGCACTAGAGGGCGCCATATATAAATATGAAATGCCAAAGGAACCTGGTTCAGAGTAAAATTATTAATACCACTCCTGAGAAAGATTTAAATGACATCGACCTCATGAGTCTTCCTGAAAGGGAGTTCAAAATAAAAATCATTAACATGCTCATGGAGATACGGAAAGATATTCAAGAATTCAGGAATGAATTCCGGTCGGAGATCCAGTCATTGAAGAGCCCAATGGAGGGTATTAAAAGCAGATTAGATATGGTGGAGGATACGATAAATGAAATAGAAACTAGAGAAGAAGAATACAAAGAAGCTGAGGCACAGAGAGAAAAAAGAATCTCTAAGAATGAAAGAATATTGAGAGAACTGTGTGACCAAACCAAACGGAACAATATTCGCATTATAGGGATACGAGAAAAAGAAAGAGAAAAAGGGATAGAAAGTGTCTTTGAGGAGGTGATTGCTGAAAACTTCCCCAATCTGGGGAAGGCGATAGTCTCTCAGGCCATGGAGGTGCAAAGATCTCCCAACACAACTGACCCAAGGAAGACAACACCAAGACATATAGTAATTAAAATGGCAAAGATCAAGATAAGGACAGACTTTAAAAAGCAGCCAGAGAGAGAAATAAGATCACATACAAAGGAAAGCCCATCAGGCTATCATTAGACTTCTCAACAGAAACCTAACAGGCCCGAAGGGCGTGGCATGATGTATTTAATGCAATGAAGCAGAGAGCCTTGAACCAAGAATACTTTATCTGGCAAGATCATCATTTAAATTTGAAGGAGGGATTAAACAATTTCCAGATAAGCAAAAGCTGAGAGAATTTACCTCCCACAAACCATCCCTACAGTGTATTTTGGAGGACTGCTATACATGGAAGTGTTCCTAAGGTTTAATAGCTGCACCAGAGGTAATAAAACCAGAGTAAAGAAAGTAGAACAGCTAATTACTAAGCAAATGCAAAATTAAATTAACTATCCCCAAAGTCAATCAAGGGATGGACAAAAAGTACAGAATATGATACCTAATATATAAAGAATGAAGGAGGAAGAAAAAAAAAAGAACCTTTAGATTATGTTTGTAATAGCATATTAAGTGAGTTAAGTTAGGCTCCTAGATAGTAAGGAAGTTAACCTTGAACCTTTGGTAACCACAAATCTAAAGCCTACAGTGCCAATAAGTACATACCTATTGATGATCACCCTAAATGTAAATGGTCTGAATGCACCAATCAAAAGACATAGAGTCACTGAATGGATAAAAAAACAAGAACCATCTATATGCTGTCTACAGGAGACTCACTTCAAACCCAAAGACAACACAGACTAAAAGTGAAGGGATGGAAAAAGATATTTCATGCAACTAATAGGGAGAAAAAAGCAGGAGTTGCTGTACTTCTATCAGACAAAATAGACTTCAAAACAAAGAAAGTCACAAGAGACAAAGAAGGACATTACATAATGATAAAAGGGTCAATTCAACAAGAAGATATAACCTTTATAAATATCTATGCACCCAACACAGGAGCACCTGCATATGTGAAACAAATACTAACAGAATTAAAAGGGGAAATAGAATGCAATGCATTCTTTCATTCTAGGAGACTTCAACACTCCACTCACTCTGAAGGACAGATCAACCAGACAGAAAATAAGTAAGGAGACAGAGGCACTGAACAACATAATAGAACAGATGGACTTAACAGACATCTACAGAACTCTACACCCAAAAGCAGCAGAATACACATTCTTCTCAAGTGCACATGGAATATTTTCCAGAATAGATCATATACTAGGCCACAAAAAGAGCCTTGGTAAATTCAAAAAGATTGAAATTGTGCCAACCAGTTTCTCAGATCACAAAGGTATGAAACTAGAAATGAATTACGCAAAGAAAATGAAAAATCCCACAAACACATGGAGGCTTCACAACATGCTCCTAAATAACCAATGGATCAATGACCAAATAAAAACAGAGATCAAGCAATATATGCAGACAAATGACAACAATAATTCAAAACTGCAAATTTGTGGGATGCAGTGAAGGCCATGCTAAGAGGAAAGTGTATTGCAATACAGGCCTATCTCAGGAAAGAAGAACAATCCCATATGAGCAGTCTAAACTTGCAATTAATGAAACTAGAAAAAGAAGAACAAATGAGGCCCAAAGTCAGTAGAAGGAGGGACATAATAAAGATTAGAGCAGAAATAAATAAAATTGAGAAGAATAAAACAATAGAAAGAATCAATGAAAGTAGCAGCTGGAGGTTCTTCAAGAAAACAAACAAAATAGATAAACCCCTAGCCAGACTTATCAAGACAAAAAGAGAGTCTACTCACATAAATAGAATCAGAAATGAGAAAGGAAAAATCACTACAGACACCACAGAAATACAAACAATTATTAGAGAATACTATGAAAAGTTATATGCTAACAAAGTAGATAACCTAGAAGAAATGGACAACTTTCTAGAAAAATACAACCTTCCAAGGCTGACTCAGAAAGAAACAGAAAATCTGAGCAGACCAATTACCAGCAATGAAATTGAACTGGTAATCAAAAACCTACCTAAGAACAAAACGCCTGGACCAGATGGCTTCACCGCTGAATTTTATCAAACATTTAGTGAAGACCTAATACCCATCCTCCTTAAAGTTTTCCAAGGAATAGAAGAAGAGGGAATACTTTCAAACTCATTCTATGAGGCCAGCATTACTCTAATACTAAAACCGGAGAAAGACACCACAAAAGAGAAAACTACAGACCAATATCCCTGATGAACATAGACACAAAAATACTCAACAAAATATTAGCAAACCAAGTTCAAAAATACATCAAAAGGATCATCCATCATGATCAAGTAGGATTTATTCCAGGGATGCAAGGATGGTACAACATTCGAAAATCCATCAACATCATCCTCCACATCAACAAAAAGGACAAAAACCATATGATCATCTCCATAGATGCTGAAAAAGCATTTGACAAAATTCAACATCCATTCATGATAAAAACTCTCAACAAAATGGGTATAGAGGGCAAGTTCCTCAACATAATAAAGGCCATATATGACAAACCCACAGCCAACATCATACTTAAGCTTATACTAACCATTACACTTAACATTATACTTTTCAGCAAGAAGCTGAAAGCTTTTCCTTTAAGATTGGGAACAAGACAAGAATACCCACTCTCCCCACTTCTATTCGACATAGTACTGGGGGTCCTAGCCACAGCAATCAGACAACACAAAGAAATAAAAGGCATCCAGATTGGCAAGGAAGAAGTTAAACTGTCCCTGTTTGCTGATGACATGATATTGTACATAAAAAACCCTAAAGAATCCACTCCAAAACTACTAGATCTAATATCTGAATTCAGCAAAGTCCAGAATACAAAATTAATATGCATAAATCTGTGGCATTCCTATACACTAACAATGAACTAGCAGAGAGAGAAATCAGGAAAACAATTCCATTCCCAGTTACATCAAAAAGAATAAAATACCTAGGAATAACCTAACCAAGGAAATGAAAGTCCTATACTCTGAAAACTACAAGACACTCATAAGAGAATTAAAGAAGATACCAATAAATGGAAACACATCCTGTGCTCATGGATAGGAAGAATTAATTTTGTCAAAATGGCCATCCTGCCTAAAGCAATCTACAGATTCAATGCAATTCCTATCAAAATACCAACAGCATTCTTCAACGAACTAGAGGAAATTGTTCTAAAATTCATATGGAACCAAAAAAGATCCTGAATAGCTAAAGCAATCCTGAGAAGGAATAATAAAGCTGGGGTATTATGCTCCCCAACTTCAAGCTCTACTACAAAGCCACAGTACTCAAGACAATTTGGTACTGGCACAAGAACAGACCCATAGACCAATGGACCAGACTAGAGAGCCCTGATATAAACCCAACCATATACGGTCAATTAATATATGATAAAGGAGCTAAGGACATACAATGGGGAAATGACAGCCTCTTCAACAGCTGGTGTTGGCAAAACTGGACAGCTACATGCAAGAGAATGAACCTGGATTATTGTTTAACCCCATACACAAATGTAAACTCAAAATGGATCAAGGACCTGAATGTAAGTCATAAAACCATAAAACTCTTAGAAGACAACATAGGCAAAAATCTCCTGAATATAGGCATGAGCAACTTCTTCCTGAACACATCTCCTTGAGCAAGGGAAACAAAAGCAAAAATAAACTCATGGGACTACATAAAACTAAAAAGTTTCTGTACAGCAAAGGACACCATCAACAGAACAAAAAGCATCCTACAGTATGGGAGAATATATTTGTAAATGACATATCCAACAAGGGGTTAACATCCAAAATATATAAAGAACTTACACACCTCTACACCCAAAAAACAAATAACCTGATTAAAAAATGGGCAGAGGATATGAAGAGACAGTTCTCCAAAGAAGAAATTCAGATGGCCAACAGACACATGAAAAGATGCTCCACATCACTAATCATCAGGGAAATGCAAATTAAAACCACAATGAGATATCACCTCACACCAGTAAGGATGACCAGCATCAAAAAGACTAAGAACAACAAATGCTGGCAAGGATGAGGAGAAAGGTGAACCCTCCTACACTGCTGGTGGGAATGTAAGCTAGTTCAACCATTGTGGAAAGCAATATGGAGGTTCCTCAAAAAATACAAATACCATTTGACCCGGGAATCCCACTCCTTGGAATTTACCCAAAGAATACAACTTCTCAGATTCAAAAAGACATATGCACCCCTATGTTTATTGCAGCACTTTTTACAATAGCCAAGATATGGAAGCAACCTAACTGTCCATCAGTAGATGAATGGATAAAGAAGATGTGGTACATATACACAATGGAATACTATTCAGCCATAAGACGGAAAAATATCTTACCATTTGCAACAACATGGATGGAGCTGGAGAATATTATGCTCAGTGAAATAAGCCAGGCAGAGAAAGACAAGTGCCAAATGATTTCCCTCATTTGTGGAGTATAACAACGCAGCAAAACTGAAGGAACAAAATAGCAGCAGACTCAGAGACTCCAAGAAGGAACTAGTGGTTACCAAAGGGGAGGGGTGTGGGAGGGTGGGTGGGGTGGGTGGGAGAAGGGGATTGTGGGGTATTATGTTTAGTACACATGTGCGGGGGATCACGGGGGAAACAGTGTAGCACAGAGAAGGCAAACAGTGAATCTGTGGCATCTCACTACACTGATGGACAGTGACTGCATTGGGGTATGGGTGGGGACTTGATAATATGGGTAAATGTAGTAACCACATTGTTTTTTCATGTGAAACCTTCATAAGAGTGTATATCAATAATACCTTAATAAAAAAATGTTTATATGATATGGCCTCTAACAAAATTTACATAATTAATTATATCAATGAAAACCAAAAAAGCAATATGGTTAAAGCAAAGGTTAAGAGGAAATGTTTTTAAAATGTAAACAATGGTTCGATTTAAATTCACATCCACAAATATTTATTGAGCTGTGCTACATGAACCGGGTGCTGGCTATGCACTGAGGATAAAGAGATGCCCTCACAGATGAGGGCTAAAATACTATATGATGAGCTCTTTGGTATAAGAAGTCTATAGGGTTTTTTGAAGCAAACAAGAAGATCTCCAAACTCAGTTTTGGTGGGAAAGGGGGGACGACAGTCAGGGAAGGTGTTTCAGGTGAAAATAGTTTTTAAATTCCGAATCAGAGAGAGAGAAAATATAAAAAGAGAAGGGAACAGGAAAAGAGATAAAGAATAGAACCAAGAGAGGTGGACAGAGTTCCAAGAAGAGTGAACAGCTTGTGAAAAAGATCAGAGGCAGGGGGAGAAGGTGAGGCTCCTTTAAAGAATTGAAGGAAATTCCATTTGGCACCAGTGTAATATGATAGGGGCTCCGAGGGATAGGAAGCTGAAGAGACAAGCAGAGCCAACCCTGTTGAGCAGTTTGGACACTGAGGGCAACAGGAAGCCTTTGAAGTGTTTTAAGATCTGTGTTTTAGAAAGACCTCACCCTGGCCCTGCAAGGAGATTGGAGGAGGGCCGGGCTGGAGGGAAAGGCGCAGATTTAAAAGCTGTTTTTATAATCCAGGAGAAAGAGGATGGATTTGTGTTTGGGTAAAAGGATTATGGGTAGTTTTTCTAGCATTTCCAATCTTTATTTAACAAACGTGTTATCTGCATAATGGAAAAAAACAGATGTTTTCTAAAAGGAAAAAAGGAAGATGAACTTTATGGTATTCTGCCTGAAAGTCCCTCTAAGCCTTTGGGACTATCCGCTAAGCCAGGGGCCTCTGTGTAAGAATCCAAACCCACATGCTGAACCATAATGGGCTGGGACCCACCCACAGCTCTACATGAGAGGGTGGAATTTTCCATAGTCCAGGACTCAAAGTAGATTTGGCAGATACAAGAGCAACTGTGAAAGGAGAGAGATGGCTTTTCCATCTCATACATAAAACCCATGCATTCATTCACAAATGTTGAGCACTATTCTAGACACTGGGATACAGAAGTGAGCAAAATGACCAAATACTACTTACATCTTCTAGGGAGCAAGACAGATAATCTGCAAATAAAAATCCAGCAAACTATGCTTCCCACTTGTGCCACATTGCTCTTATTGACAAGAACGGTTTAGGGAACTTGGAAATAATTACAGATTTGCTGGTTTATATCCATAGTAAATGTGGCACCTGTTCACAGAGACCTATGTTGCCATAGTGTTTGTAACTGGGTTGAGTAACAACACTCTTTTCTGGAACAGAGTTTTCAATATCAATTTTAAATGCATGTATGTCCATTTAAAAATGTAACTCAAATATTTCTAAGCCTCCCTAGCCAGTGGGTAAAAATGAGGTTATAATTATAAGAACATACATTTTTATGAACATGTTCTCTGACCACATAAAGAGAGAGACCTCAGCAATCTTGTCTCCCCATCTCATACTTGGAGGCATCAGAGGGGATGTCATGTGTGTTCACAAACAGGCTTTCTATGTTTTTGCATTCCAGCCTCATCAGTGATGCTTGCTACAGAAGCATCTCACCCCATCCCTCCATAAGAATTCTGCTTCCCTGCCCAGGGAGCAATTTACAGAGATCCCAGAAGTGCAATTGTTGAGGCAGCAAACCTCTTCAATAGGAAAAAATGTCCCTCTCCCCTAACACTAGGGAAAGATGCAAGCTGAGCCCAAGTTAAGTGTTCAGAACTCTGTAAGCACTAGTTCTAAAAGTGATGTACAATGTCTGTGTGCACTCTGAGCAGTGTTTTTCTCACCTGAACCTTGAAGCAACATTGCTTGGGGCCCTCTGTCTCAGAGTTCCTTGCAAAAAACAGCCCCTTTGGCTTCTGCCTGCATACCCCCTCCACTGAACCTAAACCTATTCCCCAAGCTGGTCTCAAGAACAGCTCTGTGGTGGCCTCCTCCACACCCTCTTCTCAGCTCCAAGCCTCAAGCACCAATCTTCCTCTGGGCCACGCAACTCAGCTGGGGCCTTCTGGGGTCACCTGATAGACCCAAACACGGCTCAATCTCCATTTAAGCAGGTGAGACAGAGAAAAGCCAATTCAGAAAGATTGAGCATGGCTCAGGAGAGCCCTGGGGCAGGAGCGCCCATCCCCTACCACCAAGAAAGGAGAAATCTCAGAGAGGAGAGCAGTCTGGAATTAGTATTATGCCCCTTAAGACACCATGTGTCAGGACACGAATGTCCCAGTGCAAGTGAGGGACCTACTGTCTTTCCACTTTGCTGCTGGGCCCACCACTTCTCACACATGGATCCTGTAGATTAGAAGCTCTGCTGTGTGGGACAGGCCTCAGGGAACCAGGAAGGAAATATAGAAGGGAATTGCTTGGAACCGCTTCTAAATTTCGTTTCCAGGGCTATAATCCAAATTTTCTCTGATTGCAAGCTTTGCCCTGTAGAAGTTCGGAGTCCTTTTAGACGGCAGCTTTGGGCTTCTACACAGCATTAGGCGGTTAGTTTTAGGAACCTACTGTCAGTTCCAAGGCCATTGACTTAACTTAGTTATTTATACAAATAGACTCCCATTCCCCATGTGCCATGCGACAAGCTGACGATCCTGAAGGGAGCGCCCAGAGATGGAAACATCTCAAAGGCCCCCTCAAATGTCCCTTCACTCATGAAGCACACCTGGAGCTCCCACTCCCACATCCAGCTCCTTATAATCTTTCTCTTCTTCCTATTAAGTTCTACGGGACTTTGTTTTGCACTCCTCTGCCGTGTGGTGTGATGACTTATATGCCCATTTGCCTCACTACAGGTTTAACTCTCCATGGCAGATGCCAGGCTGCATCGCAGCAGCCTCAGCAGCACCACACGAAGTCCCTCCTGTAACAGACACTGAGTAGGTAATGACTAAGCCAGGTAGGTCCCAGGGGACTACTTACAAAGACATTTTCTTTTGGCTCTTATGTGGTAGGCCCCACATAGCAGAGAAGTCTCACGCAGTCTATTACATTCCTTAAAGACAAGCCACAGAGGCTGGGATTCCTTGGCTCAGCACGCAGGCTCCCCAGCAAACATGGTTGAGGATTCCCTGCTGGCATGTGTTACAGTATTGTCAGGATGGTTTCCAAAAAGGGATAATGAACTACCCTGGGCTGATACCCAGCCAGTCTGAACCTCTGTGACGTAAACCCTTAGTCTGTTCTGATTGGTCAGGGCCTTGTTCCTGGCTTTTCCCACACATCCCCAGGGTTTAGTTTCCCTGGACTCACCCTGAACCCTACACTGGCATTACATAGCCTATTCCGTCTTTCCTCCACCAAGCAGGCCCATATTCACCCTCTGTAACCCAGCTGAAGAGTCTCCTCAGTGTGGCATCCCTCTGGCCTCCCCTCATAGCAGAGGAATGCTCCTTGGTCTACCGTCCACCCGCACTCTGCATCCACTCTCATTCTAGCATTTACTCCACTGAAATTACTTTTTGTTTCCATCTTAGCATATCCAGCAAAGCACATTGCCTGGCAGAGAAGCTGAAGCTCAGCAGATGTTTCTTGAGGGAATGACAGGCTTGAGCCTTGCAAACACCTCCCAAGAAAGAAAGCACAGAGATCCCCTGAGGTGCTCGAAACTAAAGTTCTTACTGTTTTGTTACCTCCAGGTTCATGTCCTGCTTTTTAAATTTTAAAATAATAATGGCTAAGAGTTATCGAGCACTTGCTAGGTGCATTGCCATGTTAAAATCGAAAACATCTATCCGAG
Source organism: Smutsia gigantea (assembly GCA_032199065.1). Taxonomy (NCBI): domain Eukaryota; kingdom Metazoa; phylum Chordata; class Mammalia; order Pholidota; family Manidae; genus Smutsia; species Smutsia gigantea. Next base: position 49,019 of record JAVSCE010011434.1, read on the forward strand.
GTACAGACTGTTACTAACCCATTTTACAGTTGAACAAATGGAAACTGAGAAAGGTTAAGAAGTGAGTCCAGATTCATATAGCTGGTAAATGGGAGTCTTTTGGTTTGAAAGCCTATTCTCTCAGCTACCACACTTCCACACAGCCTTTCTACCTAGCATGACTTACAATATGAGCATTTTCCTATATCACTAAACTGCTTTTAATGTCTGTCATATAAAGGATAGGTTTCTACACATGACTGTAGTACCAGGCTACTCAAAGTGTGGCGTGTGGATCCGGAGTACTAGGATTACTGGGAAGCTGGTTAGAAATGCAGGATCTCAGGTTCTACCACAGATCTGCACCGAAGTCTGTATTTTAACAAGATCCTTAGTGATGTGTGAGTACATTAAAGTTTGAAAAGCACTGGTTTAGAGCAGGAGTCAATGAACAAAAGCCCAGTTTGACCATGGGACAGGTCAAACTGAGCCTATTCCATGTTTGTATGGCTCATGAGCTAAGAATGCTTTTTATATTTTTAAGTGGTTGAAAATTAAAAAGAAAAGAATAATAGTTTATGGCACATGAAACTATATGAAATTCACATTTCAATTTCCATAAATTAAACACATTCGTTTACTTACTGTCTGTGGTGGCTTTTGTGCTATGATGGCAGGCTTGTGTGGTTATAAAGACTATATCGCCTGCAAAGATATTTATAATATGGGTCTTTACAGAAAAAGTTTGCCAAACCTTTCCCAACGCTACCTCCCATCTGCAAACACCAACTCATAATGGGAGTGGGGAAAAAGTCAGCCACCACCTGGGAGGAGTGTCTGAAAGAGCATCCCCAGGGAGAGCCAGAGCTCCACTGAGACCAAGGGGTTGGGGTAGCTGATGGAAGGGGATTACCGTGTAGCAGATGTCCAGGCGGAGGGGGCTGGGGCTGAGCATGTAGTGGTGAGACAGGGGTAATTAGGGAGGAAGCACAGAGCAAAGAAAGGCTGGAGTACAGGAGGCCACAGATGATACGGGGAGGGATGAGGATGCATGAGGAGGGCTGGCCAAGACCAGGGATGAATGATCAGGTGGGTTTGCAGCCCCAAGTTTCCACACAGGAGCACAGTTGCAGTTGTTTTGAGATGGCTGCTAGTTGAAGGATTGGGTGGTGTTCAGTTGTTGAAATTGGCAGACTTTTCCTGAGGTTTCCAAACTGTGAGAGTGAAAAGCTATTCTCATCCCTAAAAAGAAATCCTAAACTTGGTGTGCATAGGGATGAAATTAATTAGCTCTTTGCACCTTTCTCTTGAGATGGAATCAGCCACCTACTTAAGGAGCCTGTTACATAGGCAGACTTCCAGCCCTACTCTGTTGAGCACCTGATTCAGTGGGACTGTACTTTAGCAAGTATCCCAGATGATTCCAATGCTTTGAGAAATACTGCTTCAATGAATGAAAGAACTCGGGCCTCTGGGGGAGTCAGCTTGAATGGATCATGCTTCTAAAAGCAATCATTTATATGAGTGGAGGTTGTTTTTCGGTTTCTGATGGTCTGTAGGACTTCAGGAAGAGGCAGTAGCACAAGAGGAATTTATGGGCTTTTTCTACTAATACCACTAAGGGAGGGCAGGGGCAGGAGTGCCTCAGGAGATGGGCAAACCCAAGGAGAGGCATTAGCTAAGAAGGTGTCCCAGCAGCTGGAGACTGAAGGGGTCTAATCCAGAGGACACCACTGAGTGAGATTCAGAGCACAAGATGGCCAGAGACAGAAATACCTGCCTTTCCCTAATGACATGAGGATCTCAAACAACACTTGACAGGCTAGAGTGCTCAAGGCTCAGGGTACCATAGGCATGTGGCAGATCTAATAGGTATTCATATTGTTTTCTGACCTTTGTTTAATTTTACCCCACTCCCACAGTCTTATGTGACTGTCTACTGTATATATTTTTTCTCAGGTGCTAGATGGAGACTCAGTGCCAATTAAGTTATGATACTGGCCCCCAAGGAATCTCTGACACAAGGGTAGATATGCAGTGACAGCTTATTTTTCACAAATTACAAAAATAAAAATATCAGGTCGCATGAATACAAGGCTTTGTCTCATGCTTCAATAATTGAGTTTCCTAAAAAAAAGAAGATGGTAGGGAGAAGAAGGACAGGATAGGAAATTAGTGCTTGCTTTAAACTGCTTCGGAGCTGCCATGGAGGAGCAGTTGTGTTCTCTGTTTTCTGTTCCCTGTCTGATTAAGGAAACCATGCTGGAAGCAACCACATTTGAGGTGCAGCAGGAAACATCCACCCTGTTTTGGCTTCTCATTGAGATGTTGGTTCAGCTTTTGCATACAGCACCTTGCTGCCTGAGACAAAAAACATTCCCAGCCTCTTTAAGCTGTTTTGTTGGGTTGCTATTAGGAACTGAGTGCAGTTAATCTGACTCCCCAGCCCACCCAGGAATATAGGCCTGACCCTTAGGGATCTTAAACCAGGGAATCAGATCCAAGAAATGCTGACACTCCCTGCCCAGTTATTTTTAAACCCCAAAGGCTACTTCTGCACATGATATCACTTATGTAACTTCTCTTTGCAAGGACCCCTCTGCTGCCCCAGCCTAGCCTCCACACCCATCCCAGTCCATAACATCCACAATGACACATGTGCTGCCTCACACGGCTGTGAATTTGCCAATAGTTTAGGGATGTGGACATTGAGTACATAACACACAAAAATGAAATAAGCTTTTGTGCAACCAGCTTTCAGTTTGCTCCTTTAGGTTTAAAATTTCAGTGCAATGGGATAAGAAAATTGCCCAAAGTATGTTACAAAGCCAATTAGGAATTTCCATCACTAGAAATGGCATTATGTTACTTTGGGATAAAAGATTTTTAATTTATACTGGAGCTTCCATGTAAGGACATGAATATTCTAAAGCAATCCTACTAGTTTCTATGTACTGGATTTATAAATGAGTTTATGATTTAAACCATATATTAAAACTTTTAAATAAATTCTAACAGTAATTAGTGGCTTTCCACTCTTAAAAGTGAGAACTAACTAATGGGATCTTGCTTCAAAGAATCTGGCCTATTAAATATAACATTAAATATTCATCTATTTAAAAAGCTGCAAATGTCAATGAAAAAACAACGCTGCCAAATGCTAGGAGCATTTCATTAAGAAAACAGCCTCAAACATGATGGGATTTTGATGGCATTGGGGACTCAGACAAGCTTTACCTGCTGGTAAGGCAGCTATTGATACTGTTTTTGTTGTTACCAAAATGCCAAAAAAGAGCAGGAAAACAGCAATATGGTGCCTTGAATTAAAACTGTAGTGTCAGTACGATAGTTAATTTGATTACTATGGCTAAGCTAAGTGAGGAATTGAATGGGTAGTCAGCACATCTAGAAATGAAAGGGTCATTTCTTCTAATCATCTCTACTGCTAAGCCTTTCAGGTAGGTATGCTTTTGGCTGCAAGTAACAAAGAACCTCCAAATAGCAATAGTATTAAAAATAAGGTTTCCAGTTTTCTATAGATGCATAACAAACCACCCCAAAATTTAGTGGCTTGAAATAACATTTATTTTGCTGATGAAGCTGCAATTTTGGAAGGAGTTGGTAGGGGCAGCTTGTTGGTGAAGCTTGAAGACTGGGAGCTGAATCATCTGAAGCCTGGTTCACTCATATGTTTGTCAGTTCTTGATGGGAAGACTAAGAGAGTTGGGGGCTCTAGGATAGCTGGGACTCCTCAGGCATCTCTGTGTCTATGTTTTTCTCACATGGTTTCTCCAGTATGGCAGCTTCAGTGTAGACCAACTTCTGATATGTCAGCTCATGGCCCCGCAGGTCATATGTGAAAGAGAGGGATAACAAGACAGAACTTAACTACCTTCTCCAATCTAGTCTGGGGAGTCATGCAGTACCCCTCCTACTGTGTTCTGTTTGTTGGAAGCAAGTCACTAAGGCTGACCTATATTTAAGAGAAAAGGAATTAGACTACATCATTTGATGAGAGGGGTGTCAAAGAATTTGTAGCCATGTCTTAAAACCACCATGTAGGGATATGTTTTCCATATATAACATCTAGAGGAAAGCAGTTCTGTATAATGTGCGACTCCATTTTATCATAAAAACCAAGGTTTCTTCTATATCTACTCTACATTTTTAGTATACTGTTTTATTGTCACAAAGTTGCAAGATGATTACCATACATCTAGATATTGTAACCATGTTCAAGACCAAAAGAAACGGAAAGAGTAGTACCAGCAACTTCTGTCCCCTTTCATCAGAAAATAAAAGACTTTTCCCAAAACCCTGCCCAGCAGAATTCCACTTATGATCTATTGGCCAGAACTTTGTCAGAAGGCCACCCCTTGCATAGGAAGACGTTAGAACAATGAATATTTAGCTTCTCCATTCTTTGTTGTAGAGGTAGGCAAGGGTGGAGAAGTCTAGAAATGGGCTTTGGCTGAGCCAAGCCATGATTCTGCCCTAATAAGCCTCCATATCAGACCCAAAAAATCAGGAGTAGGATGACCTTCAAAGAGCTTCTTCTCCTCTCAACCAAAGTTAACAAAGAAATGATCCAAATATGGTTAGCAGAGAAAAAAATGCATCAGTTAATGAATGGAATCATTTTCAACTGTGTATTTGCAAACGTGATTGAAAGCTAGATACTGAACTAAATGAATCGTTTATACAGTTTGAACAGGAAGCAGAACTGGGTCACCACAGAAATAATTGCCAATAAGATAGGGAGGACAGAGAAAGGGGAGACCACTGACTTCTGATAAAATGTTAGTGCTGCCTTGCAGATTGCTTTGGGTTCAAAAGCCCAGGGCCTAAAAATAATTTGGGGGCAGGACAAAAAGGAACTATTATAACTGTAACCCAAATTTTGTATCTTACTTTATAGAACATTCCTCTTTTAAGGTTTCTATTGTTTGCTGGTGAATAGAAATGGGAAAAAATTCTGTGAGTTGATAGACTTTTTTTAACCCATCAGCACCAATTATTCAAGTTAAAGTTTTATAACATTTAGCTAAAGAAAAAAAAATAAAAACTCCTTTCTGCCCTGTAAACACAGAGCCCCCACTCCCCAGGTCTGTTGTCTCACACTCTGATCTCACACAAGAATAAAGAAATTGCACTGCAGCAAGTATTTTGTGTACCCTGCACTCATACACATGTTAGCCCCTGGTCCCAACAGTTAAGATTGGAAAAATGAGACAACCAGGTTTACTGACACTGATCATATAGAAAGCTCTTTCCCAGGTAAATTATCAGACCTTCATGAAAACATATGTACTTAAGAGAGAGAGCTAAATATGGAGAAAGAATATGCCCATAGTGAGAATTCCAGTAAATCTCGGCTGCAACTTGCAATGAGTATGAGGCAATGCATGAATGGTTAATTCTCAGAGACAAAGCCATGGGAAATGGGAAACCTTTTCCTTTACAATGAAAAAATTCTGACATAGGAAATTAAATAACTTATCCAAAGTGACATAACACATACTAAACAGGAAAAAGTCTAGGCATGTATAAGCATTCCCACTTACAATTTAATTTGGAATAGGAAGTCATGCAGGTCTTTATTCTAAACGATTAACATTACCTAACACAAAATAGAAATTTCTTCAACAAAATCATAAAACATATATTATGGTAGTTACCAGGTCTTTTTTTTATCATTTATAAGCTAATACTCTGTTTTCAATGTTTCCATCATCTGCAAAATTGAATAAAGGCTTATAGAGATCATGACCCCACATATTTCTTACTCATATTTGAAATTATTATCATATCATGATGCCTCTGATCCTCATAGAGTACAACAAAATAATGTATTTGAACTTTTCCTTATTAAAAAAATACCAATTTAGAGACCTACTATAAGATACTTCATATCCTCCCATGCCACATAGCAAATTCTCAAGTGCAGAAACTACCATAGATTGACATGGTAATTCTCAAAAGCAACTGTCAACAGTTCTAGGCCCAGGATAAGTGTTTAATTCATACAAAATTCCATTGAATATTCAACATCTCTCAGAGATACATGTATATTCTTCCTGTATAAAAATGTTTTTGAGATCGGCTATTCCCAACACTCATTTCTAATTAGGAATTCCCATTGGGTTTTGAATGAAAAGATGTATTAGAAATTACTCAATTAGGTGACAAGATTAATAGTCCCCATTAAACCCTGATTTGCTTTTTAGTCTTCAAAGACTAACACAGATGTACAATAGCGGCTGGCCAACCCCAGAACATATGTCTAAGACAACAAGCAAGCTGATAGTAATTTGGTACATGAGCTGGTTGTCCCTTCCATACCTCCCTTTCCACTGCCAATTTTGCCAGAAATAATATTTAACAGCAGATTCTTCTCCTTCCTACATTATGTCCAACTTCCTCAGTGCAAATAGTTTTAAGATGTATGTGGGATACACACATACACATGCACATTCATGCACACCCACAACAAGCATTTACCAAGTGTCCACTACCAGGCACCATGCTGGTGGTGTAGACGCACTTGCAAAAGGTGCAGCCTCAGGAGTCAGCCTGCCTAAATTCACCCCTTGTCTCATCATAGATAGTTATACAGCCTCAGTGAAGTTCCTCGGCCTCTAAACCCTAGCTTCTTTATCTACAAAATGAGGCTACTACTATTAACACCTATCTCATGGGACTTTTGTGAATATTAAATAAGGTAATTCATACACAGAGCCTGGCATCCAGTGAACCCAATAAAGTTAGCTATCATCATCAGCATGCTCATTATCACTGTATGATCCCTCAGTCTTTATTCCCCAGTAAACTAGGGGGAAAAGGCATATGAGCAAATTATTCCCATCTTTTGTGCTGTGATAAATGGAACTTAAAAGAAGCACACTTATGTCAAACTGGAATTCAAGGAAGGTCCCTGAACTGAAAATTGAAAGATCAGTAGATGTAGCCACATGAAGAAAGGTGTTCCAGAGGGTAGAGCAAAATCACAGGGAGCACATCGTATACAGTAACTGGATGTGGTTTGCCATTATCAGACATGAAGTTCAAGGTGCAGAGTGGTTGAAATGAGGCTCATGATGAAGGTGGGGACCAGTTTATGGAAATCTTATATAGCATGTTAAAGATGACTACATTTCTTTCTGAAGACCAAATTTCCTAAGCCAAGTTGTACTAGTATTCAGAGAGGAATTTCATGAGGTGTTTCTGGGTGTTCCTCAAATTGTAGCTTCACTATGACTTATGTCTGCAAACATCTTCAATTTTATGTCCTCTGAGTGATTTGCAATGCATCGTTAGCATATTGAAGGCTCTGAGAAGTCCTGCAATTAAGGGAACTCTTTATCTCAGGTCAGCCCAATATTTTTGAAATTTATTTTACTACATAACATCATTTTCACAAAATGCTGGGAGATGTTTTACCAGGTTTTTTTTTTATTTCTTTTTGTTTTTTATTGAAGTAGAGTTAATAAACAATATTTTATTGGTTTTAGGTGTTATTTGCCAGGTTTTAATCAAAGTAATGAATTGGACAGCTTGGCTTGGTAAAACAGCTCTAGAGGTACATCTAGATATGCATTTTAAAAGAATGTGATTGGAGAGTGTGAGTGAGATGATAATGATCCAGGACGGAGGGGATGGAAAGATGCACAAAATGTATGGAGGTGAAATCTGTAAGTTTTACTGATAGAGTGGAGTAGGAAGTATAGCATGATACTTAAGAGTTCTGGCTTGAGCCAAAAGAATAATTGTACCACACACTTCAAAAGGAAAACAGAAAAACATGATGCAAGTGAAGGAATGAGGGGTGGGTAAGATAAAGAATTTAGCTTAAAGACTTCCAAGTGAAATTACAGGCAAGCAATTAAATCAATGAACCATTTTCAGCCCCAAACCAAACCAAAGTCATCTGACAAAGAATTCCCTGATAGTCCTAGTTAAAATTCCAAAGTTAATTTAAGATTCCATAATGCATAATGTTAATTTTAACAGCAAATTTATTAATAATAAGATTATCATTTAGTCATATTCAAAAGTTCAGGGTTTTCTTAATGAATTTCCAAATTAAAATATGCAAATATACATACATAGACAGGTGAATCTCAAGTTACTCAAGGTAACTCACCCTTAAATTCACCCTTACAAAGTAAATCTGCTGTAGAGCTGCTGTAATTCAGATGTACTGCTACAATTCTATGTAAATGAATTAATTTTTTGATATTTGTTGTAGTAAATCACTTAACAAAACTGCTTTGTTTTCTTTTTGTTTTATCTCTAAGCTTCATAAAAGCAGGAGACACATCTTCATCTTTGTGCCCTGGGGGCCTGAAATGGTTTCTGACATACAGAAAATGTACATTAAAATTTTATTGAGTAAAAATAAAGCAGGTCACAGTAATAAATACAAAAACAGTAAGTTTCCAACTATACTCTTTCCCCAGTTGATCTCATCTGAACCTCTTGGCTTTAAATATGATCTACATGCTAATGACTCCCAGACTGTTATCATCAGCTCTGCCCTCCCTCTGAACTTTGGGCTTGGATTTCCAACCTTACTCAGCTTTCCATTTGTATATTCAACAGGGCTTTAACGTGTCCCTAGTGGCACTGCTGGTCTCCTGCTTCCATAATATCCATTCACCCTTTACTCCTTATTAAAATGCCCCACTTTGTTCCGTGAACCAATGTGTCCCTTGCAGCTGCAGGTTGGTCACATGATATAATTTTGGTCAATAAGATAAAAGTGGAGGCCTGTTGGAGATTTCTGGAAAAGTTTTTGCTTTCCTGACATAGGTACCACCCCTGAGTGCTGACTATATGCCTGGAGCTACACCACCCCTGATACATCCATGAGAATGAAAGCCAGGCTAAAGAGGACCAAGGAGAAGAGAGAATGTCCCTGGGATCTCAGTGGCATTCATGAGTTAATCTGACCAGTCTGTCTAGCTTTGCAATACTTATTATGCAGAAAATAAATCAATTGGTTAATTGGTTGATTGATCAAATAGCTTGCTTGTTTAAGATATAATTTGTCAGGTTTTGGTTCCTTATAGCTGAACACAACCCTACCTGACATAACAACCAAACCAAAAATTAGGATTTCCATCTTCAAATAGCACCTGATGACCCCCACCAGCCACCTCTCAGACCTGTTCCTTTCCCAGTCATGCATAATTCACCATCCATCCAGTAGCTCAAGCCAAAAAAGAAAAGGTGGATACGTCCTTGATGCCTCCCTTTTGGCTCAGCCTCTAAACTGTATCTTAAAGACTGGTTTTTCTTCTCATCTCCATCCACCATCCAAGCAATGCACTATCGTAGCCTTCCAACTACTCTCCCTGATGCAATCCTACCCCTTTTCAATCCAATGTCCTCACAGGACCCAGTGATTCTTTGAAAACCCGTATCTGGGCATGTCACTCCTTATTTCAAAACCTTCCAATGGCTTCCAATTTTACTTACAATAAAATCCAGGTGCCTGCTAATGGCTTTCATGGCTCTGCATAATCTGATTTCACCTTGTACCTTTTTCTCTTGCTCACTGTATTCAGGCTGTTTCACTTTCATGTTATTCCTGAAAACCACCAAGTGTATTCCTGCCTCAGAGTCTCTCTGTACTTGCTGTTCTCCTGCTTCCATTGCTGGTCTACCTGGCCCTTTCCCATGATCGGCTCCTTCTCGTCATTCAGTCTCAGCTCAAACGTCACCTCCCTAGGAAGGTGACCATCTCATGTCCCCTATGTGTGATTCACTGGCCCAACACCCTGTGTCATTCCCTTCATATGCTTATCATTGTCTAAGATTATCTTGCTTATTTAGTTAGTTGTTTGCTTATCACTTTTCATCCCCTCCTTATAGATTATAAACTTCATGAGTGCAAGGACCATGTCTGCCTTATTCACGGCTCCATCCCCATGTCTAGAACACTGTTGGGCACAGAGTAGGCCCTTAATACATTTTATGTTTAATAAATAGATGAATTTTTTTTTAAAGCCAACACACAGTTTTTAGAAATCGGCTAAAGTTTGTGGTTCTGAAAACATACAATTTTCTTGTCTAAAATCTCCAAGAGCAAAGCAGAATTTTAGATTTAAATAAAAGCTCATTCAGCATATTTGGCTCAGAAATAACCAGATTTACTTAATCCTATTAATTATCCTCTATCACAGGTAAATATTTTTGCATACCACGTATACTCTTTAACCTAGTTACAGTAATAAAATAATGAATTAGACCTTGATACAAGTTGCCAATTGTCATGTTTTTGCATAAAACAAGCCCTCAGGAGTTTGGAAGGGAGCCCAGTAGACTCACAGTTCAAAGCTTCCAGATCCATTTACATGTGGTAGCACTAAGGGAAGGCTAGCCTTCAGACTGTTCCTATGGACAGCATAGAAAGCCAGGGATTTTTTCCAGATTCTTGAATTACAATCCAGTGAAAATAAAGGGTGTAGGGAAAATGTTCAATGTAATCAATATAGCCTTTTTAAGGGACAGATGCTTTCAAAACCACAGGGACAGGGTATTCAGAAATTTGGAGATTAGTGAATTCTTAGAGTTGAAAGGAAGGGGAGAAAGTCTTAAGCCACCGCCCTTCCCAGCACTGCTACAGAGGCTCCTGGGGAGCAGGTAGAAAGCTGTAGAGCCTGGAGCAGCCAGAGACACTGTTGCAGCCCCCAGCTCAGTGCAGTAGCCGAGAGGCAAGAGCCAGCAGATGCTGCGACGCATCAAGGCACCTACCCAGCCCACGGGCCTTGATGACGGCAAAGACCCTCAGAAAGCAAGGGCCCTCGCTTCCCATGGATCCTTTCATTTCTTCTGCTTTTCACTTCCTCAAAGCGTGGTCTGCAAAGCGCTGGGGATCCGTGAGATCAGAACAACTTTCAAAATAACATTAAAAATGATTTTCCTTTTTCACTATGTGCACATTTTACACTGATGATGCAAAAGTAATTCCGGGTCAAATTGCCAGCACCTCAGTACACGTCCAGAGTGGCACCACACGGCACCTAAAAGCCACCCTGTTCCTCACCACCGCAAACCCACAAGCCAAGAAAGTAAGCAAGCCAGTTTGATGAAGCATTAAAAATTGTGACTTTGATTAAATCTCAACACTTCCATGCAGATCTTTGCAATATTCTAGGTGACCAGCTGGGAAGTACACATAAAGCCCTTCTGCTACTTCCTGAAGTACCACCGTTCTCACCAGGGAAAACACTTGTATTATTGTTAGAGGTGCAAACCGATCTAACCGTGTTCTCTTTTTTCATGGAATTCCATCTTTACTTGAAAGAATAACTTATTCAGATTTAGGTATTTAGGCAAGTTACAATTAGTTATTTAGGTATTCAGGCAAGCATTTTCTTGAAAATGAACAAACGGAGCCTGTCACTTCAATGAAAACATCTGGCAATGTTTGTTGCCAAATAACCTTTAAGTCACTACCTTTCCCTGAGGTCTGGGGTAGTATCTACAGTTATCCAAAAAGGCTATTAAAACACTCCTCCACTCTGCAACTACACATCTCTGTGATTTTCTTCATATACTTCAACAAAAACAACATATACTGGATTGAATGCAGAAGCCAAAAGAAGAATCCAGCTGTCTTCTATTAAGTCAGACATTAAAAAGAATTACAAAAAGTATAAAACAAGGCTATGCTGATCACTAACTTTTTTTCTGTTTGGGAAATAATATATTTTTATAAAAATGTATTATTTATGCAATGGGTTTAATTTTCTTTTCAAATGATTTAGTAAATATTTTTAAATGTCTGTTTTGACTTCTATATAGTGACCATCCATATACATAAAACCCAAAACAACAAAAGTTCTTTGGGATTCTCAATAATTTTTTTTTGGTATGATTAATCTACAGTTACATGTGCAACATTATGGTTACTAAACTCCCCACTTCATCAGGTCCCCCCCACCAACCCCATTACAGTCACTGTCCATCAGCGTAGTGCGATGCTATAGAATCACTACTTGTCTTCTCTGAGTTGTACAGCCCTCCCTCCCCGTGCACCCCCAACATTATGTCTGCTAATCGTAATGCCCCTTTTTCCCACTTGTTCCGCCCTTCCAACCCATCCTCCCCAGTCCCTTTCCCTTTGGTACCTATTAGTCCATTCTTGGGTTCTGTGACTCTGCTGCTGTTGTGTTCTTTCAGTTTTTTTCTTTGCTCTTATGCTCCACATATGAGTGAAATCATTTGATATTTCTCTTTTTCTGCTTGACTTATTTCACTGAGCATAATAGCCTCTAGTTCCATCCATGTTGTTGTAAATGGTAGGATTTGCTTTCTTCTTATGGCTGAATAACATTCCATTGTGTATATGTACCACATCTTCTTTATCCATTCATCTACTGATGGACACTTAGGTTGCTTCCATTTCTTGGCTATTGTAAATAGTGCTGCGATAAACATAGGGGTGCATCTGCCTTTTTCAAACTGGGCTGCTGCATTCTTAGGGTAAATTCCTAGGAGTGGGATTCCTGGGTCAAATGGTATTTCTATTTTGAGTTTCTTGAGGAACCTCCATTTTGCTTTCCACAATGGTTGAACTAATTTGCATTCCCACCAGGAGTGTAGGAGGGTTCCCCTTTCTCCACATGCTCGCCAGCATTTGTCGTTGTTTGTGTTTTGGATGTTGGCCATCCTTACTGGTGTGAGGTGATATCTCATTGTGGTTTAATTTGCATTTCTCTGATGATTAACGATGTGGAACATCTTTTCATGTGCCTGTTGGCCATCTGAATTTCTTCTTTGGAGAAGAGTCTATTCAGATCCTCTGCCCATTTTTTAATTGGATTATTTGCTTTTTGTTTGTTGAAGTGCGTGAGCTCTTTATATATATTGGATGTCAACCCCTTATTGGATATGTCATTTATGAATATATTCTCCCATACTGTAGCATGTCTTTTTGTTCTACTAATGGTGTCTTTTGCTGTACAGAAGCTTTTCAGCTTCATATAGTCCTGCTTGTTCATTTTTGCTTCTGTTTCCCTTGCCCGGGGAGATATGTTCATGAAGAAGTCGCTCATGTTTATGTCCAAGAGATTTTTGCCTATGTTTTTTTCTAAGAGTTTTATGGTTTCATGACTTAAATTCAGGTCTTTAATCCATTTTGAGTTTACTTTTGTGTATGGGGTTAGACAGTAGTCCAGTTTCATTCTCTTACATGTAGCTGTCCAGTTTTGCCAACACCAGGTGCTGAAGAGGCTGTCATCTCCCCATTGTATATCCAAGGCTCCTTTATCATATATTAATTGACTGTATATGTTTGGGTTAATGTTTGGATTTTCTATTCTGTTCCACTGGTCTGTGGGTCTGCTTTTGTGCCAACACCAAATTGTCTTGATTACTGTAGCTTTGTAGTAGAGCTTGAAGTCTGGAATTGTAATACCCCTGTTTGATTCTTCCTTCTCAGGATTGCTATGGCTATTTGGGATCTTTTGTGGTTCCGTATGGATTTTAGAACAATTTGTTCCAGTTCATTGAAGAATGCTGTTGGTATTTTGATAGGGATTGCATTGAATCTGTAGATTGCTTTAGGTAGTATAGCCATTTTGACAATATTTATTCTTCCTAGACAAGAACATTGGGTGAATTTCCATTTGTTAGTGTCCTCTTTAATTTCTCTTAGGGTTGTCTTGTAGTTTTGGAGTGGATTCTTTAGGGTTTTTTATGTACAATATCATGTCATCTGCAAATAGTGACAATTTGACTTCTTTACCAATCTGGATGCCTTGTATGTCTTTGTTTTGTCTGATTGCTGTGGCTAGGATCTCCAGTACCATGTTGAATAACAGTGGGGAGAGTGGGCATCCCTGTCTTGTTCCCGATCTTAGATGAAAAGCTTTCAGCTTCTCGTTGTTAAGTATGATGTTGGTTGTGGGTTTGTCATATATGGCATTTATGATGTTGAGGTACTTACCCTCTATACCCATTTTGTTGAGATTTTTAATCAGGAATGGATGTTGAATTTTGTCAAATGCTTTTTCAGCATCTATGGAGATGATCATGTGGTTTTTGTTCTTCTTTTTGTTGATGGTGAATGATGTTGATGGATTTTCGAATATTGTACCATCCTTGCATCCCTGAAATGAATCACACATGATCGTGGTGTATGATCTTCTTGATGTATTTTTGAATTCGGTTTGCTAATATTTTGTTGAGTATTTTTGCATCTATGTTCATCAGGGATATTGGTCTGTAATTTTCTTTTTTGGTGAGGTCTTTGCCCGGTTTTGGTATTAGAGTGATGCTGGCTTCATAGAATGAGTTTGGAAGTATTCCCTCCTCTTCTATTTTCTGGAAAACTTTAAGGAGAATGGGTATTATGGCTTCTCTATATGTCTGATAAAATTCAGAGGTGAATCATGTGACCTGTGGGTTTTGTTCTTAGGTAGTTTTTTGATTACCTATTCAATTTCATTGCTGGTAATTGGTCTATTTAGGTTTTGTGTTTCTTGCTTGGTCAGTCTTGGAAGGTTGTATTTTTCTAAGAAGTTGCCCATTTCTTCTAGGTTTTCCAGCTTGTTAGCATATAGATTCTCATAGTATTCTCTTATAAATCTTTGTATTTCTGTGGAGTCCACCATGATTTTTCCTTTCTCATTTCTGATTCTGTGTGTGTGTAGATTCTCTTTTTCTCTTAATAAGTCTGGCTAGGGGTTTATCTATTTTGTTTATTTTTTCAAAGAACCAGCTCTTGGGTTCATTGATATTTTCTATTGTTTTATTCTTCTCAATTTTATTTATTTCTTCTCTAATCTTTATCATGTCCCTCCTTCTGGTGACTTTGGGCCTCATTTGTTCTTCTTTTTCCAATTTCAATAATTGTGTCTTTAGACTATTCATTTGGGAATGTTCTTCCTTCTTTAAATATGCCTGGATTACAATATACTTTTCTCTTAGAACTGCCTTTGCTGCGTCCCACTGAAGTTGCGGCTTTGTGTTGTTGTTGTCATTTGTCTCCATATATTCTTTGATCTCTGTTTTAATTTGGTCATTGATCCATTGATTATTAAGGAGCATGTTGTTAAGTCTCCATGTATTTGTGATCTTTTTTGTTTTCTTTGTACAATTTATTTCTAGTTTTATACCGTTGTAATCTGAGAAGTTGGTTGGTAGAATTTCAATATTTTTGAATTTACTGAGGTTCTTTTTGTGGCCTAGTATGTGGCCTATTGTGGAAAATGTTCCATGTGCACTTGAGAAGAATGTGTATCTTCTGCTGCATTTGGGTGTAGAGTTCTGTAGATGTCTGTTAGGTCCATCTTTTCTAGTGTGTTGTTCAGTGCCTCTGTATCTTTACTTATTTTCTGTCTGGTTGATCTGTCCTTTGGAGTGAGTGGTGTGTTGAAGTCTCCTAAAATGAATGCATTGCTTTCTATTTCCTCCTTTAATTCTGTTAGTATTTGTCTCACATATGTCGGCGCTCCTGTGTTGGGTACATATATATTTAAAATGGTTATATCCTCTTGTTGGACTGACCCCTTTATCATTATGTAATGTCCTTCTTTATCTCTTGCTACTTTCTTCGTTTTGAAGTCTATTTTGTCTGATACAAGTACTGCAACACCTGCTTTTTTCTCCTTGTTGTTTGCATGAAATATCTTTTTCCATCCCTTCACTTTTAGTCTGTGTATATCTTTGGGTTTGAGATGAGTCTCTTGTAAGCAGCATATAGATGGGTCTTGCTTTTTTATCCATTCTGTTACTCTGTGTCTTTTGATTGGTGCATTCAGTCCATTTACATTTAGGGTGATTATCAATAGATATGTACTTATTGCCATTGCTGACTTTAGATTCATGGTTACCAAAGGTTCAAGGGTAGCTTCTTTACTATCTATGAGTCTAACTTAACTTTTTTAAGTTATTGTAGACACAGTCTGATGATTCTTTATTTCTCTCCCTTCTTATTCTTCCTCCTCCATTCTTTATATACTAGGTGTTTTATTCTTTGCCTTTAGTTAGTATTTGGGTGGTCTGCTTTCTTTGCTATGATTTCATTTTCTCTGGTGACATCTTTTTAGCCTTAGGAGTGCTTCCATCTAGAGCAGTCCCTTTAAGATATTCTGTAGAGGTGGTTTGTGGGAGGCAAATTCCCTCAGCTTTCACTTGTCTAGGAATTGTTTAATCCCTCCCTCAAATTTAAATGATAATCGTGCTGGATACAGTATTCTTGGTTCAAGGCCCTTCTGTTTCATTACGTTAAATACATCATACCTTTCTCTTCTGGTCTGTAAGGTTTCTGTTGAGAAGTCTGATGATAGCCTGATGGGTTTTCCTTTGTAGGTGATCTTTTTTTCTCTCTTGCTGCCTTTAATATTCTGTCCTTGTCTTTGATCTTTGCCATTTTAATTATTATGTATCTTGGTGTTGTCCTCCTTGGGTCCCTTGTATTGGGAGATCTGTGGGCTTCCATGGTCTGAGAAACTATTTCCTCCCCCGCTTGGGGAAGTTTTCAGCAGTTATTTCTTCAAAGACACTTTCTATCCCTTTTTCTCTCTCTTCTTCTTCTGGTACTCGTATAATGTGAATATTGTTCAATTTGGATTGATCACACAGTTCTCTTAATATTCTTTCATTCCTAGAGATCCTTTTATCTCTCTCTGCCTCAGCTTCTCTGTATTCCTGTTCTCTGATTTCTTTTCCATTAACAGTCTCTTGCACCTCATCCAGTCTCCTCTTCAGCCCGTCAATCGACTGTCTCATTTCTGTATTGTCTCTCCTCATTTCCTGCCTTAGCTCTTGCATATTTCTCTGTAGATCCATCAGCATAGTTATGACTTTTATTCTGAATTTTTTTAGGAAGATTGTGTAAGTCTATCCCATCAGACCCTCTCTCTAGGGTTGTCTGTGTGATCCTTGTCTGTACCATATTACTCTGTCTTTTCGTGGTGATAGAAGTGGTCGCTGGTAGGTGCCACGTGTGTCAGCTGGGAGAACAAAGTCCCTTCCTGCTTGTTATTCTCCTTGCCCTTCTCTGAGGCCTGAACTGGTTTCTCGCACACCGGGAGGCAGTCTCTAGGATAATCCTCTGAGCTGCCTGTGTGTGGGGTCACCCTCAGCCTAGCGTATAGCACTGTGGGGGTTTGCAGTCTCCCTGGGTGCCTTCTGGTCCCCTTGGTGCTTTCCAGACCTTGTTCTGGGTTCTGGGGTCCTTCCCGCTTAGCTGTGTGCCAGCCAGGAGTAGATTCTGTGAGGTTGCTGTGGGCGGGGCCGCTCCTCCACTGTTCCGCAGCAGTGGCCGCTTTGCCGGACCCTTTGCGGTGCTGGCCATGGGTGAACGAATGGCAGGCTGCTGATCTCTGTGGGAAGCCTTGGTGTGGCTGCTTTGCCCAGCCGCTGGCCAGGGGGTCTGAAATTCCCCACGACTCCCAGCCTGCTGGGCTGAGTACGCTCGGATGATTTTGTTCCGCTGCTAGGCCCTTGTATCTTTAAGACTTTTAAAAATGTGCCTGCTTTTCTTTTGTCCCGGGGAGCCGGCTGAGGGGATCCACTTGGAGTCTCCATCTCGGATCCTGCCCTTCCGTTTCTCTAATCTCCGATACACCATGCGCTGTGTGTGTGTGCTCCCAGTGCAGATCACCAGGGCTGGTTATTTGTCGGGCCTGTGCTTCCACTCCCTCTCCACTTTGATTCTTTTCCTCCCTCCGGTGCACTGCGGTGGGGGAGTGCTCGGGTCCCGCCAGGTCGCAGCTTTGTATCTTACCCACTTTGTGAGGCGCTGAGTTCTCACAGGTGTAGCTGTAGCCTGGATGTTGTACTGTATCTTCTGGTCTCTCTTTTAGAAATAGTTGTATTTGTTGTATTTTCACAGATATATATGGTTTGGGGAGGAGTTTTCCGCTGCCTTGCTCATGCCGCCATCTTCCCAGAAGCCAATTCTCAATAATTTTTAAGTGTGAAGGAATCCTGAGACCAGGACCTGGTACAATAGATAGTTATAATAGAAATGTGTTAATAGTAACACATAATAGAACTATGTATGAGAAATAGAAAAATGTATAATAGAAATATACAGCAGAAATGCAAATCCTACATATCTGATTGCACGGATGAGATCATTTGATTCTACCACAAAAGACAGAGAGTTCCACTCTACAGTGAAAGTCAAAATTCTAGCAGCAGGGCCTGGGCTGTGCCCAGCAGGTCCTTGCATTAAGTAGTGGTCTGCAGGAGTTAAAAAGCTGTCAGGGAGCAGTGGCAGTTGAGCTTATGAGCAGAAAAGAACAAGCAGTGACTGGATTGGAGAATAAGAAAAGGCATCGTGGAATAAAATGCTGGGTCACTTTATGGGTCTCTCAGGAAGTAGAGATTTGAGCAATGAGAAATGAACTCTGATACAAGGTAACTTTCTAAGATTAACTTGTGTTTTCCTCTATGAGGTCCCTGTTCATATGAATACCAGGCTGTTTGCTCCCTTGTCTCAGAAAAGTTTGAGGTTGGAATTCCTGAGTTTTAGTTTCTAAAGCCTGAGGGAATTACGGAGAATCTGGTTAAATCTGGGAGGAATATCCCCTGTCTAAATACAAGTCTCTGGCATGGAGGAGGAGTCAAAGTATAGGATCCACCGTGTCTTGCCTTACCCCCTGCCAGTGCCCAATAGGACACAGCAGAATCTCAGAAAGACTGGCCATCCATGCACCAAAAGGTGGAACATTAGCCCAGGCCTCCCCATCACAACAGTCCCCATGCTCCAAAGTGGCTCCAAAAGTTGTCAGAGGGGAGGCCCATAAAGAACCACAAAGAGAAAGACAACATCTCAACGGTAACCCATGTGGCCAAGTGACTGATCTTTTACTGGGCCTCTCAGATGTCTCATCTCTGGGACCTTCACAGTCTGGGACCTTTCCATGGCCTCCATTGGGCAGCCCAAGAGTGACAAGTTCAATTCCTCACCAGCTTTTTGGTGTGTGGGGAGAGAGTCAAGTTAACTTTTGAGTTAAATGTAGAGAAGTATGCATATTACTTGGCAATAAAAAGAATTAAGCACTGATAGATGTTAACAACATGGACGAACCTTAAAAATGTTATGCTAAACGAAAGAAGTCAGTCATAAAAGGCCATATATTGTATGATTCCATTTATAGACAGTGTCCAGATTAGGCATGTCAACAGACAGAAAGCAGCTAGTGGTTGCCAGGGGAAATAAGAGGTAACTACTGAACAGTACAGTTTGGAGGTGGGGCGTGGGGGGGGAGGAAAATGAAAATGTGCTAAAATTGATTGTAGTAATGGTTGTACAATCTGTAAATATACCAGAAAATACTGAACTTTATACTTTAAATGGGTGAATTATATGGTATGTGAATTATAGCTCAATAAAGCTGTTACCAGAAATAGTAGAAAAAGTTGGTAGTTCTTCCCCGTATGAGTTGTATACTGAGATTCATGCCCATTTGATGTGTAGGATTCTTTACAAAGTTATTTTATGAGGCTGTGTTAAGCTGAGGTGGTACCTTCTGAACACACACACTGTACCAGTTCAGAACTTAGCAAGCCCAAGGCAAAAGTATTGGGAAAAGGTGCAGCAGAGAGCAGAAAATGGGCTCTGAGGAACATGTGAGCAATAGCTGGTCTAGGTAAATAGTCTGCATCACCAAGGAGCCACACATGTTGCCAGGGCACCATCTTGGGGAATACCAGAGCTAGCAATATTCAGAGATGCGTGAGGGCAGCCAGCATCAAGGATGTCTTCAGAAGATTTCAAGGCCCCACCTCAGGGAAGGGCTCCCATGGGAGGAATCCTGTCCCAGCACATGGTTGCAATGAGGGCTGAAGCCCTGGAGAGAGTGAGCAAGTTATCCAGGAATGACTTGAGGCAACCAAGCAGGGACCTAATTAGTGTTAATAATAATATAAGTATGTAATTGATGTCATTTATGTATAACAATGTAAGTATAAATCAAATAAATATTATAATAATAATAACAAACACTATTAGTCAGGCACTGTTTCATGTACTTTATATTTTTTGATTGACGAAATCTTCACAACAACCCTCTGAAACAGCAACTATTGTTTGCCCCATTTTACAGATGAGAAAACTGAGTCACAGAATGGTGAAGTAATTAAGGGTGGAGCTAAGATTAAACATAGGCAATATGATCCCAGGGCCCATCTTAACAATGCTACATGCTGCATTAGGTGAGAGGCTCATTTATTACAAGTGATTCATCAGGACTGGCAGGAACCATGGTTGATGTTGAACTAAAGACTGAACTAAAGATTCTTAAAGCCCTTTGCACAGAGGAAGGACTGATCCTGGAGCCTGGACTGGCACCAAGCCTGCAGTTGGTAGTTAAGTGATGGCCATTCTAGAGAGAATCAGGTTAAGGAGCTGGGCAGCTGCTAATACACATCACGTATCTTTTCATTTTCACCACAGTGCTACGAGGTAGGTATTATTTCATCTTTACTGATGAGAAAACTGAGGCTCAAAGAAGTTACACAATTTAACTGAAGACTCAGTAAACAATAGAGCCAAGACTAGATCCCAGACCTTCTGAGATGGCAGCTGTAAACTGGCTTTTGGATATTGGCAGACAATGTCAAATGGTAAGTGAATTGGGAAGTAGGGTGGCAGAATGGTGGCCAAACACCAACCGTGCCAATCAGCATATGATCGTCAAAGAGCTATGTAACCTTCCTAAGTCTTAGTATCTTCATCATGAAACAGATTTAGTAGTAACAATAAAGTCTACTTCCTGGAGTTGCCATGAAAATTAAATGAAAAATGCATGTGTAAAGATCTGATGGAGTGCCCAACACACAGTAGGTGCCCAACGTATAATAGGTTGTAGCTGTTTTGACCAGGTATTCCTCTTAATATAAGCAGCATACTTCACTTCATACTGCTGAGTGAATACAAGCGGTGGATAAAATGAGAGTTCCTATGACCAGGATTCTCACCTGGTTGACTAGCTCACTGCACACCTGTGGGCAATGCATGGCTGTTGACTCTATATAAAGAGCTCCGCCCAGTGCTCTGTGCGCGACACCGTGGCACAGCTGCAGGAGAGCAGAGGCTGGAGTGGTGGCAGTGCCAAGGACAGTGGCCCAGAGGATGGCTGTGTGGGACAACTGTGCAGAGAGGTCCAGAGGACGGCTGTGTAGACTGAGGAGCCCAGAGGCAGAGACCGGCTTACTGCATACAGACTTGCTCTGAGTGAACAGGATTTTAGTGACTGACCTGCCACCTAGAAATAAAGTTGGGTATAACCCTTTCACCCCAAGAACGTTTTGCTGTCAATTTCTTTGGTCACATTGAATCCATAGTGAACTTTCCCGGGGCTGAAACCCATTGGCAAGATACAAGCTCTGAGGTAACTCAGACCTTTCTCCTGAGCCATTTTACCTCTTGACTCAGAGAACATCAGTGCTCAAAGGCACATTAGAATTTATTTAATCTAACTGTCTTTTTCAAGAAATGAGAAAATTGAGGGTTAGAGCAGTTCTTTGAGTTGCCCAAGGTTTTATAGCTAAGTTACCAGGAAAGCAAACCCAAATCTTTCACTTGTAACTTAAAAACTTAAATAGCTGTTAGGAGGAGATAGAAAAGAAGAAAGCTTAAGAAGAAATAAAACTGAAGTCTCTCAGGTAGCCCTTCAATCAGGGATGTAACTTAGTAGGAAAAGAAGACCTGCCACACCTAAGAGCAAGATGACATAATGCTCTGGTGGAGCCGCCCTCCCTCGTCAGCTTGCACAAGTAAACACTTCCCAGGAAGTAGGAAGTACTGCTTTCAGATATTCATTCCATATCATCCCACCATACCCTGTAGTATTGTCTGCGCCAAACAAAGGAAACTCAACTTTGGGTGATACACAGAAGTTCACAAAAGGGTGGGAGCCAGTATCTTGGAAAGCATATGGTAGGTATGTGATTAGTGTTAGTAAAAGGGTCAAAGGCAATAAAAGAAAAAAGGAAAGGTCCTTTTATACATTTGAAAAGGTTGCCATCATTTACTGAAAGACAAAAATTGAATGAAATTAATGACCAGGTGTTAGATGGGATGCAGAATACTAGAGAAGGTGTATTCAACTGAACAGGTAATAAAGATCTTTGAAAATGAGGTTAGAGGAAAACAAGCATGTGTGTTCGCACATATGTATACATATATACTTAGCTGGGAGTGCCTGTCTTCCCGCTTTGCAGTTAATTTAGGAGCTGCCCTCAAAAGCAAATTAAATTGTGTCCACTGTGCTATTTACAAGTGTTGGGGGAGTTTCTCAGGCATGATGGGAGATGTGGTGGGAGTATGACAGAACAAGGCAGTTATGAATTGAGGAGCAGAGATTCCAAACTGAAACTGCTGGGTCCACCTGCTATGCATTAATTATGCAACAATTACTGTCTATTTAGTGTCACTGTTCCATCTTTTAAGAGAAAGAAGTACATTTGAGAAACCTTTGACAAATCTAGTTACCAAAGGAATAAAAGGTTATAATTTTGTGGTTTTTAACAACACATATTATTAAAAGAAACTAACTTGACCCCATTTAATAAAAATACACTGCATGATTATCAGGCAAAGAAATCAAACTAGATTTCAAAGCTCTTCCATTGGCTAGACCAGTTTTCTAATCCTGTTTGTTATTTTTAAGTGCCAACATGACATTAACTTGCACCTTGTTTTGCGTGGATCTGCATATTGAGTTAAAGATCTGTATTCTGTAGTACTTGGAACAAATAAGTAAAGGAAAAATACAATTAATATTGCAGACTACCTACTAACACCATCAGCTGTGACATCATACACTAATAAGATCCATCTCAAAAATCACAGCTCTTCTTGGAGATTCTCCCATGAGGAGACCCACAGGGTTATGGGGAAAGAGAATTGCTCCAAAATTGAGAAGAGAAAGTTGACACAAATTACAGATGATGCCAAATTCCAATCTAAGTAAGCACTCATTCTGATAAATGATGTGCATGTTTCACCTGTGACCATTCTAAATGTTACCATTCATTGCCTGCGTGCTAGGGCCACTGGCTCTCATCTAGAAGGAGCTGAAGCTGTGCTCTGCTGGCAACTTTCTTTTCTTGGGCAGACATCCTGGGAGAAGTCCAGTTTTGTCCAGCTTCCTGTATCTCCTAGTCTTGGAATTTTGGTGAGGCTGTCCTTTTGTCTTGGCAGAACATTGGCAAGCTCTCCAGCAACCCTCTCTAGACCTCATCTCCCTCAACTTTTTGCAGAGATAAGATTTTAGCTTGGTGGGCAACTATTAATGTTTGTTAAGCAGCTGATGGGTTAACAGCTTGTGCTGGGATTTTCTGAGTTATATTTATTCATGTGTTTTTTTTCTGTCTGTTTATACCATTGCTTTGACCCATTGAAGTCATTTGGGGGAACTTATATTTAAACAGACACTCACAACTAGACTTACAAGCATCATTTTCATAATGTTTTTCATTAGTCTCTTCAATTAAATTGCTTGGCCACATAAGTACACACAGAAGTAACTGGAATGTAATTTCTATATATCTCTGTTAGCTATGTTGGTCTACCTCTAAGAAAAAATGTTGTCAATGGTCTCTCACTTCTTAAGTAAAAATAGGTAGGAAATCAGTAGGGGCTCTCACTAGAGGGAATATTGGAGTTGGAGCCTTCATTAATAGGATTAGATCTCACCTCATCCCTTTCCCTTCTGGACTCCAAATGCCTAAGCAGCAGGAACCTCCACTGACATAAAGTTTTTGAGGTTTATAAGGTATGAAAAAGAACCACGGAGGTAAACAATTTCTCTTGTGAGAAGGGTGGAGATTCCAGAGGGAGGGGACATGGGCAGAAGACTGTAGACCTTGGAAGGGGAATTGGGAAGGGAAGGACAAATAATTTATAACACCCTCTTCCCAAAGCCTCAATCCTTGGAGTCCTTTCTTCAGTGTAATACATAGCAGGGTAGCAAGTTTAAATCGTTACTGCCTCTGTTCCTCCTACCCTATGTGGTTCTTTCTGAAACATTATCTGGCCCTAGGGCCAAAGTCCCAGGGCAAAAAAAGAACAATCTCCCAATACCGCTGAAAAAGTGCAGCCTTTGCTCTAGTGATAAGGTGGCCCAGGGGCCCCCAGCCCACTGAATAGACTAACCAGGCATTTCTTCCATCTTTCTTGGTGAAGAGGCTTGGTAAATTAAGCACCTCAGTGATCCACGAAATAGTGAATTCTTTCAGAATCTGCAAGAATTCTGTCTTTCCCTTGTCAGAGCCCTCAGGAAATTAACATGCTGATTCTGAGAATTTCAAAGTTCGTGAGGTTCCTAAGAGCCATTATGAAAGGGAGATTTGTTTACCTACTGCTATTTTGGGGGGTTATAGAATTCCTTTGCCTAGGTTTTCTTAAAACCTTCAGGAAATAAAAACACTAAAGGGAAATATAGGAATGCCTCCAGGACAAATAGTCCTCCACACAATGTTCATTTGGGTTACATAAATGGAACATACTTGTAATATCTTAGGTCGAATAGTGACTAGGGTAGATGTAAGATAAAGTACAGAGAGTGGGTTATTGGTTCTCAGATTTTAATGTGCCTCAAAAATCACCTGTGGGGCTTGCTAAAAATGAATATCACAGGGTACTATCCCCTGAGATGCTGGAATAGGGCACCTCAAATCTATATTTTTAATAAGTACCATAGGTGAGCTTGCTGCAGGTGATTCCAAACCAATTGTCAAAAAACATCAGTTAGCCTCAGTTCTTACCTTCTGTATTTGTTCATTTTTCATTCTCCCACTCCCATGAAACAGTTCTCATCCAGGCCACCAGTGACCTCCGTGACCCCAGACTCAGGTTCACTTCTCAATCCTGATCTCGCTTGACCTTTTGGCAGTATTTGACATAGCTGATCACTCTCTCCCCCTTGAAACACTCTGCAGGTGGCTTCCAGGACCCTAATTTCTCTTGGTTCTCCTTCTGCCTTTCTAGTTACTCTTTCTCAATCTCCTTTGCTGACTTTATTTTCCAATTTCTAAACATTGGAGTACTCCAGGGTTTTAACCTAGAGGGCTTCCCACTTCTCAATCTACACTCAATTCTTCAGGGTTTTCAGCCGGTCTAACTTACTTATGCATAGAATTCCCAAATTTGTACTTATACTCTATTCTGTTCTCCTGAGCTCCAGACTTATATATTCAATTGCCAACTCAGCCTCTGTACTTGGATGTCTAGGCTCTGTACAAAACCCCTGACTTATACTTGCCCTCTCAAAAACTGTTCCTCCACGAGTATTTTTCAGCTTAATAAAGGACAACTCTATTCTTCCAGTCGCTAAATCCAAAAACCTCTCAGTCATCACTGACATCTCACTTTCTTCACATTCCATATCGAAAGCATCAGCAAGTCCTATTAGCTCTACAAGGACATACATCCAAAAGCCAACCCCTTCGTGCCATTTCCAGTACTGGACTAAGCCATGGTCATCACTCAATTGGATTACTAAAAATAACCTCCTAACTGGTTCCATTGCTTCTACAAATGCTCCCCCACTCTGTTCTCCACATGGCAACCAGAGTGATCCTCTTAAAACACATATCATGTCACTGCTCAAAACCCTCCAAAGCCTTCCCATCTCAAAGTAAACACTAAATTCCCCACAATGACCCACATAAAACCACATTATCTAATCCAGTGCTACCTCTCTGATTTAATCTTGTACCATTCCCCCCTCAGCCTTTGCATGGGCTATTCTTTATACTTAAATGCTCTTCTCCCAGATAGCCACTTGCTTACTGCCTCACTTCCTTTAGGTTTCTGATCAAATATCATCTCCTTAGAAAGGCCTCCCTAACGGTGGTAGGCAGTTTCTATGATGGTCCCCAGTGATCCCCACTTTTGTTTTCATACCCTTATATAATCCCCAAAACTGGAATGTGGGCTGAATTTAGTGACTTGCTTCTAGTGAAAGGAATTAGTCAGTGGTGATGGGAAGTCACTTCTGAGATTAGGTTACAGATGAACTGTGGCTTCCGTCCTGAGCACACTCTCAGTTGCCTGCTCACTTTGAGGGAGGCTATCTGCGTAGTGTGAGCTGCCATATAGTGAGACCCACATGGCAGGGACTGAGGGAGTCCTCAAGCCAATAGCCAGAAAGGAACTGAGACCCTCAATCCAACATCCTGAGATAAACTGAATCCTGCCAGCTGCTCCAGCCACACACTGAATGCAACCTTCTGGGAAACCCTGAAGCCAAGACACAGACTAAGCTGTACCAGGTTCCTGACCCACATAAACTATAATAAATGTTTGTTATTTTAAACCACTACGTTTGGGAGCAATTAGTTAATCAGCAATATATAACTAATACATTGAACACCCTACATAAATTCACAAAATTCTCCTACCCTTGCCACCTAATATACCCATACTCCTTAGCCCCATTACTTACTCCACAGTGCTTACCTCCAAAGCCTTACCTATTATATGTTCATTTGTTCATTTGCTTAATATTGTCTCTACCCACTACAATAAAGCTCCATGGGGACAAGAATATTTATACATTTCATTAACTGCTATATATCCCCAGCAGCTAAAACATACCTGGCACATAATAGGCACTCAATAAATATTGTTGAATGAATCAATGAGTCTGAGTAAGGGAAAGAGTTTTGTGAAGTGTGAAAAGACAGCTTAACTCACAAGGTTGTGGTGCATATTAAATAAACAAAATATATAACGTGACTGGTCCTTAGTAGGTCCTTAATGAAGAATGATTCTCCCCTACAAAAGGAATTTTCATCAAATGACATTGGTATGGACATAAAATTGTAGAATTTTTTCAGACTAGAATGCTTATTTGCAGAATAGCTGACCAAGAAGAGGGTAATAGCTCCTTTAAATTAAGACGCAAAAAACATCATTTCAGTGGCTATTTTAATTGTGGGTCTCACCCAGCTTATCCATTTCATTCAGGATCTCTGAAAGCAAACAACGGTCCACTTACGCATAAGCCAAACCTTCAGTTTGCCATATTGTTATGTAATTCACGCTTTCAACTTTAAGGATTTTGAGTTTATCACAGAAGTTCTTTCAGACCTTTGTGAATCCTGAATTCGATTTTCACTTTGAGAGTCATTCAGAGAAAAACTAAAAATAGTTCCTTCTGTCACTCTTATTGAATGGCCTCTTAAAACCCCACTGTCTCCATAACCTTTCCCAGACAATAAGATAATCCCAAGAGCAATAGGCAACTATTACCGTTTCAAAACCGTTGTGCAGTTGCCTCTGAAACAAAATCATTGGGTTATACGATCTTCAATTGTTATAGACTTATGCCATTCTCTGGCAGGAAGCAGCACGTAAGCAGATCATTTCTCCAGAACAATAATGTTTAAAACTTTAATATTGGCCAAGCAATAGGGGCATTTTCCTAACACAATTGAACCAAGGCTAAATGAGATGTCTAACAAGCTATTCTGCTGCACCGATGTTTCTTGAACCCTTCAGAAACTGTATTTTATTCATTGTGTTATTCCAAATCTAGCCCAGTTCCCGTTCATGTCAGGTGCTCAGAAAATGTTTGTGGATTAGATGAACAAACAGGCAATGAAAGAGTCATTGTGAGTCCCCAGGTGACTGTCTCCTCGTCTTACAAACTAGTCCACCTGGGTACAGAATCCTGGATGGTCACTTCTTTCCTGACTAAGTTAGCTGTAAGCCTCCCTTGCCTTGGTGGTTAAAAAACTTGACTTTCAAATCCTGGCCTGCCACTTCCTATATGTGTGACATTGGTCCTGTTACTTAACCACTCTTGGGCTCAGTTTCCTCTTCTGTAAAACTCGTATAATGTTTACCTCCTTGGATTCTTAAAAGGACTAAATTAGCTAATATGTAAAATACCAGTAAAAAGCACATGCAATAAATACGTAATTGTTAATTAGACCTAGCCCCGTCCTATGTCACTATGAACAAAAATATCCCACTTGGCCTGTTCTCTTTCAGTGAGTTTTATTTCCCAAGGCCCAGGTAGGTTGGCCCTTAGTATGAAGAAACTTATGCACTAGCAAAGTATCTCCATTATTATGTTTGCTAGCTCCTTTTATTTAAAATTTCTTTTCTATTTACAAAGCGATAGATTTCCTCTCCTGTTGGTTCCCATCCTTAATTACTCCCCCCAAAATGATACTGTCCCAGAACTCACCATACTAAATAAAATTTAAATTACTAACCATGACTTCCAGCAATAACAGAGTGCAAAGGAAGCCATATATACTATCCCTTGACTTTCCAGCTAAATCACAGAGGAAAGCAATGTTCTGAAAATCCCCAGAGAATGTTGTTACACATCAGCTTTTATTCTTCCTGAATGTACTTTCTCTATACAGTTTAATTGTAAAGTCCTTCCTAAGTAGTTACTCAATGAATGACACCAGGCTGAGGAAGAACACGCCTGGGGATAGATTAGATGGATGGGAAAAGAAAATAAAGGAAAGGAGAAAATGAAACTATAAGTGAGGGGCATTCCATAACAGGAACAAAATCGCTTCTGTCACAGGCAGGCAAACAGATTTCCCCACACAAGGGAGGATGGATAACTTCTCAGGAGTCCAAACATCAGTCTTAGTGAATTTCAAGGACCCCAGAGACTGTAACAGTATGGGGTGTGGGGGAGGATGACCCTTTCCAAGGTCTAGGAAAGAACTTAAGCGGCATTTCTTTAACGTCACCAGGAAAATGTGCTGAGGCAGCTTTGGAGAACATTCTGGTTCCTTCTGCATTTCTCAGCCTGATCTGTGGCAGTTACTGAAAATCCCCAACCTTTGGTCTCAGCTGGTCAGCATCTGAGCGAATTCTGACTCTGCCTCACTGGGGGCATTTGACCACCCCTCTGATGGGTGAGTAGTCTAGAACCATGGAATTATATTCTTGCCTCTCTCTGCACTTGCCCTTCTTCTCAGGCCTCTTCATTCTCTGTACCCTAAAGCACGGCGCTGTGCGGCACCTGACAGGATGGCTCCTCCCAGGCCGGGGCTTCTGCCTGGCTTCCTGACTTATGCTCCAGTGCCTGCTCTTGCTGGATCATTGCCCTGAACTTCAGCCTCCTTGGCAAGGGCACTGACAGACTAGCTGGCCCTCAGCCATCATCCTGTTCTTCTCAGCAACCAGCCACATTTCTGTTCCAACCCGGATGGTCCTCCCCCATGACTCCCCACTCCCCCACCTCTTCACCTCTTCCTGACCACCAACTAAATAAGAATTTCCATGATGCAGTGCTTAGTTTTGCCCCTGCTCTGCTGCCCTCCCTCTGCTAGATGGGACTTCATGGGCATCTGGACCAGCTAGATCAAGCCAGATTCACCACTTGCAAACACCAACTCAACCTGCTTTAACAATAAGCATTTTTATTAACTTAGGTAACAAGAAGTCCAGAGAAAGGAAGATTCCAGGCATAATTAATTCTGTGGCTCAAGGTGTCATTTGAAGATCTAGAGTCTTTTGTGTTTCTGCTCTGCCATCCCCACTGTGTTGCCTACTCCTTTCACAAGATGGTCATTGCAGCTTTCAGCCATCAGTTAGTGGGCTGGAGTCAGCTCCCACAGGCTCCCAAGAGCTAGTTACTAATGTGCCAGCCAGTTGTTGAGCTGTTGGTAGCTTGAAAATGGCCATCATGAGAGAATTTACACCACCAAAATGGAAATAGGCAAACACTACAGATAAGGGCTTTTTAGTTTGGAGAGCAGCTTAACCACCAGTTAATACAGCATCACATCCTCACACAATAATATCTAAAGAAAACAGGGTCCATTTCTCAAATACATCTTTTTTAAAGATCAAAGAAACTTCTGGAAGCCTCACAGAAGATCCCCACCCTGCCTCCTTGGCCCAACTGTGTCACATGCTCATGTTTCAACCAAAGATCAGCAAATGGATAGGGTTGCTGACACCTAAAAATCAGGGTTCTTTTAGCTAGAAATAAGGTGGGAGATGGCCTTTGGGTGGGCAGTCAGCAGGGTTTGTCACCCACTCACACACCAGTCACCCAACTTGTTGGCAGCTACTCTCTCTGCGCTGGCCCACTGTGGAGGTTCCAGCACACTGACAGGGCATGTGGGTTACCACTGAGAGGTTACAGCAAGGCTACCTATTTCGAAGAGTAGAAGACAACAGAAATCACTGAGAGGCCATTTTTCTTAGGATCTAGGCCTACAATTTACCTAACTGATACCCAAACCCCTGACTTCTTTCAAGCACTATCAGATGAATAAAAATTGTCCTGTTTCCACTCCATAATGCTTTTCTACAAAAAAATTCCTACTCAAAAATGATTACATGCTAACCAGGAAGGTAATTATATTAATTTTTATGTGTTGACATGCAATTAAAATTGAGTTAATTCCTGTTAAGCAGTTCACTCAAAATTTACTTTCCTCATTCCAGGTTTAACTTAATCCTGGCCTTCTCTCCAGCTTGAATAGACTATAAATTTGAACTCACCTGAGTCTTTTTTTGGACCCCATCCTTCCAAATCTCATCTAAGGTTGCAAAAGCTTCAATGATATTGTGAAGAGTCGGGCTCCATGCTGTCTGTCATTGCCCCCAGGAAAGGGTCAATCAAGCCTCTCTCCAATAAACTCAAGGAAGTTTCTAAACTGCCCTTCTCTGCATCCCATCCAACCTCTTGCACCTTTTCCCTTCCATTAATAACAATAGAAATAGAAATATCGTGACCACATATGTCAATGTTTGTCACAAAGAGTTAGGGTTAAATATATTTTAAAAAGAAGTGCAGAGCTCAGTCCTTAGCTTCAGGAGCTGACAATCTGGTTGGATAAGCATGTACTAGCAAATGAGCACTATAAAAAAGCTACAAACATTTGGGCAAAGGAGAAATCTTCCCTGAGTAGGTGGTTAGAAATTTTGTTTTCTTAACTAATGCTTTCCACTATTTTATTATGAAATTCTCAAACATACAGAAAAGTCGAAAGAACAGTACAATAAACACCACATCCCCATTAGTTTAACAATGGTTAATACTCTGCATATTATCTATCTATTTTGCTACACATGTTAAAGGAAGTTGCAGTCATTATAACACCTCACCCTAAATACTTCAACATGTTCTTCTTTATAAAGGACATTTGCCTAAAAAACCACAATACCTTTATCAAAGAACACTGAAATTAATTCTCTAATATGATCTCAAATCCAGTCAATATTAAAACATTCTCAGTTGTTTCCCCCAAACTACTATAGCCGGTTTTTGCAAATCAAGTTCATGTTACATTCGGTAGTTATGTCTCCTTAGCTTATTTTAATCCTACTTTTTTTTCTTAATGATATTGACCTTTGAAGACACCCAACTGTCTTGTAAATGGTGCCAAATTCTGCATTTGTCTGATTGTTATCTCAAGGTGTTGTTTAACTTGTTTTTCTAGACTTGGTGTCCTGTTAAAATAAAGGCCTGATTGGATTCAGGCAGAATCACTCCAAGTCCTGGCCAGAAGCAGATGGCACATTAAATGGTTTAACTGAAGGGAGTTAAGTGAAGGGACTATTTACAGATGTGGGGGCAGGCATAGGGAACACGAGGCATGGTGAAGCACTCAAGGACCGCTACCCAGGGCCTGAAGCAGCCAGGCAAAGCAGTGTTACTGAAGCACTGCTGGGGCTGGAGCTCTGGAAGTGGGACTCCTAACAGGAGCCATAGATGTAAAAGGAACAC
The DNA here is from genome assembly GCA_032199065.1 of Smutsia gigantea. NCBI lineage: Eukaryota > Metazoa > Chordata > Mammalia > Pholidota > Manidae > Smutsia > Smutsia gigantea. The sequence goes on from JAVSCE010011434.1 coordinate 80,692, forward strand.
AGCCACTGCCAAAGGTGCATCCGGGCAAGGAATGGGTGGTAGGGAATAAATACCCCAAATCTCTCTCTGTCATCCTTCAAATTTCTGCCAGAGCCTCCCCATTAGCCAAATCAAAATAGAAGCCAAAACACCAGGAAGTCTGGATGGTGTGTTGTACAGAGGAGTATCTCTAGGGGCACAGAGCAGGAAGGAGAAAGTCACCAAATGGATTTATAAAAGCAAATACAGAATAACCAACATGCAGCTTAAACATTTTTGGCTAGAATGCTTCCTTGGTCGTGCTGTGAATTTCAGACTGAATCCAATCAGAAGAAACAACATGTTAGGTCATCTCACCATTAGCAAAGCTGAGTTCTACCACTTGGTTAAAATGATGACAGCCACATCTTACCACTGAAATGTGAAGGTGTGTGTTTCCTTTCACAGTAAACAAGTACTTTAAGGGAGACCATTTGGTATCAGAAGAATGTTCTTTTACTCCAACCATTTTTCACATAGTCATTTCAGCATCCATTGATGATTATGATCTGAATCAACTGTTTTTTGGGGGGTTGCAAAGTGTTGGTTTTTCTAGCTCTTTCATTCCATATTTGCTTGAACCAGGTGAAATTTTGTAGATTAAACATAGTTAAATATCAACAGTTTCATAGGGTTCAAATTAAAACACTTACTACCTAGCATTCCTTGGGGAGGAAGTTGTTCTCAAACAGGGAAAAACTGCAATTCCTCCTAAAAAGACGAGGCAAATGTTTACTTCCTTTCCTTTCGAAACTGATTGTCAAAGTAAGAGTTACCACCCAATGAGCCATGAGCTACTGCTTCTCCTTTTTCTTCTTCCTCTCTCCCTCGTCCTCCTCTCTCCTTCCTTCTCTCTCCCTCCTCCTCCTCTTCTCTCCCTCCTCCTCTTATGTCCCTCCTCCTCTCTCCCTCCTCCTCCTATGTCCCTCCTCCTCCTCTCTCTGTCCTCCTCTCTCCCTCCTCCTCCTCTCTCCCTTCTCCCTCCTCCCTCCCCTCTCCCTGCTCCTCCTCTCTCTCTGCTCCTCCTCTCTCCCTTTTCCCTCTCTCTCATCACTTTTTCTTTCTAATACCCAAATTATTCCAAATTTAGCCAGTGAGAGTTTCTTCAGGCTAGCTCCTTAATGCACCCCTCTTAGTCGTGGAGATTTCCTTTTTTTCTGGAACTATGGGATATCCTAGGCTCACCTAAGTTTGTTTCCCTGCCCCAGATCTTCTCCAAAGAGCCTTGCCTCAATTTAGTGGAAAGATGATATTTAGAGCAACGTGTATGCACAACATGTGCTTCTTGCTACTGAGATGATCACTTCTAGGCTCTTACAGTGGACAGAGCCCCTGCATATATACACATACCTTAAATCAGGAGTTCACACTGACATTTTCAACTCAAATTTAACATTATAAGGTAGTCAGGCACAGTTATGAGGTACAACTTGAGTTGGCCTTGGGAGGTATGTACAATACCTTTTTAAAAAAAATAATTTTTCTGTAATATAATCACATTTCCAGAGAAAATCAAAACTAAAAAATAAGAAAAGAAAGAGTAAATTTATGAGTAATCTCACCATTTTAATGCAACACATTTTAAATATTTTATGTAAGTCCTTGGTGGTTAGTATTTTAATAGAGAGATGAAGGGTGAGTGGGACTGGGGGCAGAGATTCCAAAGAGGAGAGTGCAGGTCCTAAAGTATGTGTAGGACTTGAAATAGAAAGTTTGCATAGGAACATTGCTTATCTTTAGGCCTCTATTCACACCATACCTTCTGGATGCATAACCTTCCCCAATCCCTGCCTGTCAAAATCATATTCATCCTTCAAAATGCAGCTTCATAGCTTTCCCTGATTCCCGCAGCCAGAGTATAGTCTTGCCTTACCTGCAATGCATTACTGTGGACCTGCTACTAATTTTCACATGATACATTTTAGAGACATGATACTAGCTTTCAAGCTCCTTGAAGTACAGTGGTTGTCTGTATTCTCAAAGCTCTTTACTCAGTCATCACGTACAAGAGGCTTTCAGTAAACACTTCCTGCACTGTAGTGAGTTGCAGAGCATCCTAAACTGAGTCCAACAAATTTGCAGTATATTGTGCAGAACCCCTATAACTGCTCTTTCCCCAGGTGAAAGAAATATTCCCTTCATGTGACCATCTTTCACCCTAGTTGTTTGCTTTTGAGACCAAGGGCTTATGTTATTACTAACTGTGAAACTATACTCAAGATTACTTACTACAACCCTTTCAGCTGTCTAGTAATACTTCAATTTACTTGTAAACCTGCTTCTAATTTTCAAGCAACAATTTTAAACACCTTTAGACAGAATATATTAGTTTGGAAACAGACACATAAAGTGCTCTACATTTACATATAAAAATGTCATTAGATTGAGAGCTGTGAAAGACATTCCGACGTTTCACAAAGGAAGGGATTGAATTGCCCTCTTGGTCTGCTGTAAAGAAAAAGACAACCTGCTGATGTTGGTTAAACTCGCCATGATGGAGGTAGAGGGATACATACCTGGAGGGCCCTTTCAGCTCTATGATTTTAATTGAGCTATATAAATTGTCACAGTGCCTGCCTCGTGACTAAATTGATTTGAATCTAAACCTCACTGTTGGCAAATGGTAATTTCAGTAATTCTTGACAACAGAGAATTCTGCTGGCCTCTGTTTTCTTATCTGTACAATGAGAAAGTTGAATTGATTAATCTCTTTGGTCTTGAAGCACTATAATTTCATATTTTGGGAGTGTATTATAGTTCAGGCACATGTTCTCTATGATACTGACTGAAAATAAACTTCTGGCTCCTCAATCTTCTCATAGCTGATAGATTTTCTAAAGAACAAATTCAGTTCCATTGAATGCCTTTAGTTTGCCAACAGAAGTATTACAGTTAAGGACAAGAGAAAGGAACAGACAGGCATACTGAAAGGCCACTGGACGTGGATTTGAACCCCCGCTCTGCTACTTACAAGCTATCTAAACTTGGGCAATTTACTTAACCTCAGTATTTGCATCTCAAATTAAATAAAAGCTACCACTTCACATCCAATAGGATAGTTACTATCACAAAAACAGAAAAGAACAAGTGTCGGTGAGGATATTGAAAAACTGGAGCTTTTGTGTACTATTGGTGGGAATATTAAACAGTATGCCAGCTCCTCAAAACTTTAAAAATAAAATTACCATATGCCCCAGCAATTCCTTTCTTGGGTATATACTCCAAAGAATTGAAAACAGAGACCCAAAGAGATATGTGTACCACCATGTTCATGGCAGCATTATTTACAATAGCTAAACATGGAAGTGACCCAAATGTCCATCAATGGATAAATGGTTAAGCAAAACGTGTTATACACATACAATGGGATATCATTCAGCCTTAAAAAGGAAAGGAATTCTGACACATTTGACAACATCTATGAAACTTGGGGACATACTGCTAAATAAGCCCATCACAAAAAGACAAATACTGTAGGACTCCACCTCTGTGAGGCACTTAGAGTAGTCACAGTCACAGAGACAGAAAGTAGGATGGTGGCTGCCAAGGCTAGGAGCAGCGGTAAAGGGGAGTCATTATTCAATGGGCACCGAAGTTTCAGTCTGTAAGATGAAACAAGCTCTGGAGGTAGGGGGTGACAGTGATCGCACAATATGAATGTACTTAATACCATTGAACTGTACAGTTCAGAAATGGTTACAATAGTAAATTTTATATTATGTATATTTTATCACAAGTTTTTAAACTGGGAAAAATATTAAATAACAATTTCTTTCTTGTGATATTGTTACGAGGGTCAAATCAGATAACATGGATGGCACCTCCTAGCATCCCACCTGGCACAGTAGGGATGGTGAATGAGTGTTTATTGACATGCTTGTTAGTTTAGTTTTGATAGAAAGAGGTGGTTGGAATTTCCGGGTCAGACTGCACATTGGATTAATCAAGATTCTTGTTGCCAGCATCAGAAATTTACTCCGGCTAACTGAAGAAGGAAAAAAAGGAAAGAAAGAAATTTACTGAAAGGATATGGGAGAGTTCACAAAATCAAAGGGAAGGCTGGAGAACCAGACCCAGCTGAGGAGAAAAAACAAGCCCACTTCAGGGTCTCTGTAACTGGGATGTTCTTTACAATCGTCTAGACAGAGTGATGCCACTGGAATAAGTGAGCCCCAGCTGTAATCAGTTTCTCTGCCTCCTCGATCAAGACTCAGGCTCCAGGAGGGGGCGCTCACGCAGAGTCGCTCAGGTCTCACACCTTCCCCTGGCAGGGGAGGTCAGGGCCTCACAGTGAGCAGTCCCACCAGAATGCTGCAGTGAAAGGAAGTCATTCCCCAAAATACTAATGTCGCTGCCAAAAGACAGTGAAGAGATACAGGACTGACAAAAGTGGAAAGTAAAAAAATGAAAATTTCCACTAATCACCAATACTTTTGTATTTTGGGAAAGCAGCAGGTATTTGGAACAGGAAAGTACTACACTGAAGTTTCTAGAACTCCCCAAAAGTCATAGCTGCTGCAGGTACAAAAGCTTTCAGAGGATTGGACATCCAGCCAACCGTACCCCAGAATCTGGAAGGTTCTGCCCAGAACCAATGGTTGTCTCCTACTCGTGCTCCTGGTCACCCCTCTCTCCCCTGTATCAAACCCTCTGACATAAGCCTTCATCTCCTTCCCCTGATTCCATTTGTTATTAAACCCTGTATCTTGCTGGCACCTTCAATGCGAGTCTTTGCCTGTATGGAATTTCTGGCTACCAACCTCAGTTAGTCTTCTGGATCTTTGTACATGACACTTTTCCTGTGATATTGTGGTTTAGTTTAATCAGGGTGGTATCTATTTTACTTAGTTCTCTAAGCCTCAGTTTCCTTCTATGTAAAACAAAGCCTGAAAGAAGGTCAGGGGAGCAGGTGACCACGGAGTTAAGAATCTGATGCTGAAATTTTTATTTGGGGAGGATAAAGCCCTTTGTACTAACTTAATTTATGCTTCCAGTGAGAACCATCAGAACGTTTTCATACTACAATTTACTAAAGAGTCCAATACACCTAATGCAATCAATACATCTACAAGCTTATTATGAGACAAAATTACCCCCAAAAACCTCATCATAAAAACCACAGCCTGGACCAGGACGGGACGATAAACCAGTAAGGAATGGACGAGTATCCAAGGATCTCATCTCTAGTTCAGCTTTGCCATAAACAAGCTAGTTTGCCATGGAATATTTACCTACCACTCTGAGCTTGCATTTCCTCCCTGTAAAAGTGGTTGGTTGAACCAGATCTGGCCTCTAAATCTCTCCCTGTTACTAGTTAAATTTTTTTAAAGTAATTATTAAACAGCATTCAAATAACTATTGAACAACAAAGGCTGCAAGAATTTTCTCTGGGTGGATACCCACATGTGACTAAATTTTTATAATATGTTTTCCTTCTGAAGTTTGCAATGTATCAAGAGGCATTTCAGCCCAAGCTGAGGAATACACCAAGCTTCAGGTTTACTGGATTCCAGGTTTGTGGTCATTATCTTTAGCTATTGTTTCCAGATCAGGATTTATGAAAGCAAATTGTTTGTTCCATAATATTATCATCATTTCTGTTTAATTAAGTATTTAGCCCAGATTCTATAATATGTGAGTCTGATTCTGACTAGATGTTGGAAGAAAAGAACAGGTAATGCTTCCCTCAGAGTAATTATAAAATAGTCTATTATATAGGGTGGGTGTGGGTATTAAATGAGTTAAAATTTGTAAAGCACTTAGATGAGTGTCTGGCACAAAGCAGGAAATGAGTGTTAGCTACGGCTGTTTTTATCACTATTGCTAGCATTGTCATTATTATTATTATTGTTGTTATTCAGTGAGCAGCAGTTGAGAATGACCATTTCTTGTAGGGAGTGGAAGAGATACTGGGGGGAACTGGAAGAACTGAGAATGTTAAGTCTGGAGAGGCAGGGTGGAGGTGGTAGGCCCAGGTCCAGGATATAGCTTGTGAGATCCAGCAAAGTCCCGTGTATCTACTAGACCTCAAATTCTCTAACTGCAGATGACACTCACTGTGGGTAATGAAATGAATTTAGTATGTGACAATTCACCTTTTTTTAATGAAAGAGAATGGAACAGAGCAGAATACAATAGTGCAAGTAGGGAAGACAAGTATTGTTTATTGAAAAGGTGTTTTTTGTTTTATATGGAGTATGTGTGCATAGCAGTTATGGCAGTCAGAAATTTTCAAAAGGCTTTTTAGGGGACCAAGGAGAAGCACTGACTTTTACTCTGTATTGGGCCCTTCTGTAAAACAAAAAGAAGATGGGGGTGGTGGTGTGCACACATACACATATACATAAAATTACCCTGAAGATTTTTCAGAAAAAGGGAAGTTTTTAAGAGAATTGAAGAAATCCCCACCCCAGTGGAATGCCCTAGATCTAAAGACACGTATTCCAAGGACAAACTTTTTAATACTAGTAACAACTAGTGTTTTTTCAGACCTTGCTGCACACCAGGCACTGAGCTAACTGCTCCACATTTAATCTGCCAGACAGCCCACTGAGATGAAAACAAGCACCAAGAGTATAAAGTACCTCTGGGATCAACAAACTTTACAGATTTACAATCCACAGATAACAGATATCCCTCCTTCCCTGTCTTCTCTCACACAATCTCTCCCCATCTGATGTCTAAGGAATGGAAAAAAAGAATGGTCAAAGAGAAGGAAAAAGAAAAGCCATGGAAATAAAACAGATGGGAACAAGAGGGGAGAAAGAGGTAAAAAAAAGTGATAAAAAAGAACAGGAGAGGCATATTGAACACAGTTGATGTCATCTCATATGCCTCTAATAAATCATCATTTTGAATGGAAAACCTTCCATAAAGCTCTTTAAGGGGACTCAGTCATTAGGTGGGGCAGAGAAGGCAGAGGTGTGATATGCACAAACAACCTCCTTCTTCTCAGTTCTGCTCAAGGTCAGCCTTGGCTACACACATTCATCAGATCTGGCATGAAAATCAGCTACAGACAGACTGCTCCTGTGAAAACCAATATTGTGGTATTGATATCAGCATCTTGTACATGGTAGCCTAGAGTCATGCATTTTCCTGTCTCAGGGGAGCCCACTCTATCTACTTGATTTCTGTGATGCATGCCTGCAAGCTTTGACTCAATGTTAATGATTTTGTTCCTTTGAATCCCTGTGAGATTTTAGTCCCTTTGGTTTCCAGGAGTTATGTGCCTTGGCGATTTCAGTCCAGTAATACTTTTGCTGTGATAAAAAGAAACTATGTTGAAGGCCTGCTGTGTATCCTCTGTCTGTTACTACTTCCAAGCACAACTATTAATACTTGCTTTCAGAGAGTGCAAGGAATGGAGTCTATTTCCAGGGCCCTGGTCATGTGACTTTACTGTCTAATAAAGTGAAAACTCTAAATCATGTGTTATCACACGGACTCCCTACCTGGAAAAGATCCCTTCTGGCTAGAGCCAAGTGGACTATGTCGTGTGTAGCTCCATGGGGAAGGCGATTCCCCACTTGGGGCAACTTTCCTATGAATGTGGAGAAACCAAAGGAGAACAAGGGGAAGGGCAGGCTGGGAGAAAGTTTTCATTGCTCACAGCTGGCTGGCGTTTGCTAGCCAGCCCCCTCTCCATCTGTTCCCTGCAGCAGTGTGGGCAGGCTTGCTTCCTGTACCAGCCCCTTCTGGGAGGAAATCCATGGGCGGGTCCCTGGTGACTGGCAAGCACCAGACCAATCATGTACTGGAAGTGGAGGGGAGGAGAGAATGGCTATTTTCTCTCACTCCTTGCCCACGGCTGTGGCCCTGCCAGTGGCCTATTAATATGCAAATAAGGTGGGAAATTCTGGGTGCAAACTTCCATTTACCCCACATCAGGATGGACAAAAATGTTGTAATTAGTAAATAGTGACTTAGCTCTCACTTCTAATCATTATGACAGCCCACCAGTTGGTAAAAAACTTTATTGTTAGTTATACTTCACCATCATTTTTGTCAATATCCATTCCAAGAGTCATGTTCACTCCTCCGACCACGACACATGCCACTGTTCAGTGCATGGATAAGATGAGGTGGGGAGGGAGGTGTCAACAAGGCACCAAGGCTTCCAGCCTCAGAACAATAGAGCATCTCAATGTTCTCAACTAGGGTTTTGTTTGTTCATTGGCTGCTCTGCCACACACACATACATACCTTTCCTTCCTTGAAGTAACAGGCCGGGTAGGAAAATATCTGCTTGAACGGATGAGAAAGTTATCAAAATTTCTGGTTTACCGAGAATACCAGATTTCAGGCAATATTATCTATACTAACCCAGAAACTCAATTTTTAATCTTCCTGACCCCAAAGAAATCACAAAAGTGTCCAATTTTGCTTTTGCATCTTCTAACTGGGGCCCAGATCTTATCTGTGTCAATGACACTCTAAATATAGGAACTTTTAGTGACCCAGGCCAAGCAGAAACCCAAGAAAACTTAAGGCTGGGGCTCCAAACCCTCAATCCTGATGCAGTCTTTGAAAGCAGCCTAAAGTGTCTCAAAATATAATGAGGCCAATAGTAGAAGAGTCCTCAAATCAAAATTAATTTTAATCTACTTTAATTAAATGCCTTTTAGCACTTTGTTGAGATGAGTATTTTGTTACAAAATCCAAAGCAAGTGAATCTCTGATCTTTTGTTGCCAAGTTCCAGCTGACCTACTTCTACGTTGTCCTGCAAAATGTGGCCTCCACCCACTTGCCCTCCTTCCTGTCTTCTGCTCCTCCTGACCTCCGTGCCTCTTCTCCCTTCTGGTTCTTCTTGGTCTTTCACAGAGTTCTCTTTCCTCGCACCAACTCTCACCTTGAAGCTGGCCTTGGTGTTCTCTTCTTCCCTTGACCTGATGACCAGACAGCCCATCCTCATGGCTTCTCTTGTGTCCCTCTTGAAAGGAGACACCCAAATCTCAAGCCATGACCTCTCACCAACTCTCCAATCCCCTAAATCCAGGATGACCTCTTGTCCCCCTTTGCTGGGACAGTCCCAATTTATGTCTGGCATTTCAGCTTAATTATTACTAGTGCCCACTTTCACCCTCAGAAGGGTCTCAGACAATATATTATTTAGTCCATATGTTATTTAGTCACCCTACTTAGGATTAAGGTTTTCCCTCTGAATGTTTTCTTGACCAATGTACCTCACTGCACTCTGTACTACTATTTCTGAACAATGGCCTGCTTTCCCAGCATCCCCATACCTGTCAGTGGTTCTGCTGCTCTTCCATTGTTCTGAGACTGGAAGCCTTGATGCCCTGTTGGCCCCTCTCTCCCCATCTCATCTTATCCATGCACAGAACAGTGGCAAGAGCCATGGTCAGAGGAATGGACATGAGTCCTATCCTCAAGATATCTTACCACCAAATATATACTGTGTCACCAGCTCTGTGCCCTGGATTATCTCCTGTCTCTGTGTCTCAATATTGTCATTTGTAAGATAATCAGAACAATATGTTCTTACAGGGTTATTGCAAGGAGCAAATAAGGCAGCTTCTGAAGGGGCACCCAACACTGTGCCTAACATAAAACTCTGAATGCTTTTTATTCACACATTCATTCAACACATACTTATTGAGCACCTATCATATGCCAGGCACTGTTCCCTGGTCCAAAAGGAAATATCTGCCCTCAGAGAGCTAGCATCCTAGTGGAGAAATTAGACAGTGAGCAAATAAAGGATGTATGTCAGGGGATGATCAGGGAAGGAAAAGCCAAGCAGGGTAGAGAGATGGGGAGTGCCAAGGTGAGGGAAGGGTGGTCAAGGAAGAGCAGACACCTAAAGGAGGTGAAGGAATTAGCTCTGCAAATACTTAGGGGAAGAACAGGCACAGGCTAACATCTCTGAGGAATAGAGAGAACATGTGGGTGTGCGGTAGGCGATGAAGCCAAGGGCAATGGAAGCCCAAGGGTTCAGCCCTCGTAGAACCCAGTGAGGCATTCAACTTGTTGTCTGTGTGAGGTGGGAGCTGTTGAACAGGGCATGCAAAGGATTGACTGTGTTGAGATGAGACTGCAGGAGGCAAGGCCAGAGCAGAGAGAGGTTAGGAGGACACTGCAGTAATCTGAGCAAGAGGTAATAGTGGCCTGGACCAGGGTGGCAGTAGCGAGGTGGGGAGAAGTGGACCATTCTTTGAAGGGTCTCAGATTTCTCATCATATTTCCATGTCACAGCCACAGCTCTATCCCTGGACACCTGAATTACTGCAGTAGCCCCCTCACAGGTCCTCACAGCACCTCCTATTCCTGTTTTTCCTTCCCTCACTTTCATCATATGGCTTCCCTGTTCAGAAAAAACAATAGTGCCCTGGCAGCTGTTCACCAAGTCCAAACTCCTCCCCCTAGCTCTCAAGACTTTCCTCTGGGTTCTACATATTCTATGTTCTTTCCTATAGTAAACCAGTCCCTACGAATGCTCCACAAATTCAGTAACAACTCAGACAGTCACTGGCTTTCTAAGTGACCAAGAGAGTTGCTACTTGATACAGCTCAAATTAACAGGGTAGTTCTTTTATTCAGATCTTACCACCAGATACCTCTGCAACAGATAGTAATGGCTGGCACTGATTAAGTGCTTACTACATGCCAGGCACTAACAGTCTCTCCTTCAATACAACTGGTATTCCCTTTAATCCTGACAACAGCCCTCTGAGGTGGATAGTGGTATTATCCCCAGTTTTACAGGTGAGAAAACTGCGTCACAGAAAGGTTAAGTAAATGGCCCAAGCTCACACAGCCAGCTGGGGGAGAGGAGGTGTGGAGCTGGGATTTGTATCCAGAAAGCCCAGAGTCAGCACTTTCAGCCATAACCCTCTATTGCCTCCCATACTTGGACATTGTGTCTCAAATTTCTTAATGTGAATAGTTAAATTGTGAGTGTGTGTACCGCCAAACTCTCATCACTGCCTCCAGGCTTTTGCTCAGCTTTTCCTCCTCCTCCCCATCTATCTCTGCCTTGCCAAATCCCACCAGCTCTCAAGGAGTAACTCAACCTCCTTTTCTTCTACAAACTTCTAAATATGTTAGACTTTGCTGACCCTCCAATCTCCCAGCTATTGTAAATCCACTGCAAATTACCTTTTTTTTTAACGTCTTCCCAACTACACTGCAAGCTACTTATATAGAGCAACTATAAATTATCTCTTTTTGTATCTCCACAGTATGTGAAGCAATCCTGGACCATTCAATCCAAAAGACATTTTAAAATAAAGCCCACAGTGAGCTAAATCCTGAATGGGTCCTGGAGGCAGAGTGAAAACAATGCTCAGTAATGCTTCTTGCCCAGTTGGGAGGATCCAGGGAAATGCTTCCTGAATCCTAGTTATCTATTATAATTAACCCTTTTCATAAAAATGCTCTCAATGATACTATTCTTACACACATATATGATTTTCCTGTCATTTCAATAAAAATTCATTGAGCACTGACTTTGTGAAGAGTACTCAGCCAAATACTTGTCCAAAAAGGGAACAAGACAAAATCCTGGCCATGAGGGAGTTCCCAGTCTCTGTTACCAATTCCCAGTCTCTTGGGGCTTGGCTGGGCATAAAGAACAGAAAAGTCATTCAGATCTGCTTTAGGTAAAGGAATACAGAGAAATCTCACAAAACTCGAATGTAGAAAGAACAGTAAGGGCTACGGGTGATCAGTACAGGGAATGACAAAAGAAGTTACTTTCTCTACCTTTCCTTCTCCCTCCCTGCCCTCTGTCAAAGCTACCCCCAGATTGCCTTCTTTCACTCTGCTTCCACATGATCTCCCTCATGGTTTTCACAAAATGGTACCCTCAACTCCACACACCTACAAGGTGACCTTCCAGGTCCATCACCCCTGTGTATTAACTAGACCCTCCATATTCTAATCCCAAACATCCAGCAAGAGAATCTAACGGGCTCATGGTGTGATAGGTTTCCATTCCTAGTCCAAACAGCTATGGCTGGAGAGTGGGAAAAGGATACACAAGGTCATGTTGAATGTTATGTAGGGCTACAAGGGACCATTCTTCCTGAGGCAGAACTCAAATACATGGGATGGTGTCTCCTATAGAATAGAATAGAATACATGGTACAATAGCTGCCCTAGAATACAGACACACCTCAGAATCACGTACAGCAGACTTTTCCAACTCAGGGAATTTTAGAAGTGTGAAGGAGTGAGTCTAGGATTGCCTTGATAGAATTTTCAGACATGGGCTCAGTGGAAACCAAAACCCAGGAGTAGTTAAGGGTGGAGCCGAGAAAGATCCTTTACGCTTCATCTCTTAATTGAAAGCACTTTCTCTACCTCATGCCCAGCATTTGCCAAACCAGCAGCCTTTTAAGACCATCTTTGATGTGTGGGTGGGTTGGTTTGTTCTTTTTCAGTATAATTTCAGCAACAACTAAGCACTTTGACACATATCATGTTATTTAGTCCTCTTAACAATCATGAGAAGAATCATTAAGTCTATTTTGTAGATGATAAACTGAGACCTGAACAAGTCAAGAGACTTACCTACATTTAACAGTTAGCACTAGGCAGAACCAGGATTTAAGCCCAGTCTATCTGACTCTAAACCCTTGCTCTGTCTCCTATGCCATACCTCCTTTATTTGCCAGAAATCAGTTAGGTGTCAGTCATAACAAAGGGATTGTAGAAGCAGATTGACAAGTTCAGAAGTTCAAGGAATTAATATGTGCAGTAGAAAAGTGGGGTGCTCAAACCATGGGGACAATGTCCTTAATCCCTGATCATCAAAGCTTCCAGCTCTTTGCTCCCTCAGCCCTCCTGTCTCTATTACAGCAGAAGGAATGACAGGAGCATTTTCCAATGCACAGATCCATCCCATTTGCAAGAAGGGTAAAGCTGGCTGTCATGTAAGATCATTTTGCAGCCTGTGTTTTCTTCTACCAAAGGTCCCACTGCTGCCCTTGGCATGGACACTATCATCATTACCCCTGTGGAATCCAACTTAAACCCGTGTATAGCTTGTTTAGCCTGGGGAAATCCTTCACAGTTCTCTAAACAACTTCAAATGCTTCTGGATAACTTGACCCTGTGTTCCTGGAACCAAAAAAGGGCAAGGCACCAATGTGTAAATCCCAGAGTGGTTCTGAAGGGCAGTACTTCAAAGAAGTCTGCACAAGGCAATTCCTTAAAACATGTATATATACTTTTACTGCCTACTGACTTATGTTTCTTTGATATGGGGGAGATTTATTACCCTTTAAAATGCCATGCTGGACTCCAAATCAATTGCATGCTCTGGTTTCAAGAAATGGTGATAAGGTCCTCTCAGCAACACTACTACGGATTCAGTGACCAACCCTCTCTGTTTGCCCAGGACTGAAAGGTTCCCAGGGCTGCGGGACATTCCATTTTTAAACCAGGGAAGTCTCTGGGAACAGGACAAGCTGGTCCTCCTAACCTAGAGATCTAAAAAAAAATCTCTTTTTTTACTACAATTGAAAGGGTGTCTATAGAACCAAACACCTTGGCAATGCAGGATGCTAACTGTCCTTTAATATCAGTAAACATCACATTTTTTATAGGTGCACAGAAAACCCAAAGTACAAATGTGTGGCAATAAATACAATAGGTCACACAGTGATTCCTAATAACTCCAAATGCAGAGGAAATAGACTGAGCAAATGAAGAGCAAAACTGATGCAGACAAGAAGGATTCATTTCAATATGTAGGGCCCAGCAGGGACTGCCATATAAAAGCCAGTGTTTAGCAGTCAGTACCGTTGTCTTTGATTCATTGCCATTAAACAACAGGATGTGCCAAATTGACTCTTGTAATGGTGCTGGGAGGGTGTGTCTCCATCCCATGCCCCTTGTTCAAACTCTTACCTCTGCCGGTGGCAGCAGTGGGGATGGGCAGCCCGAACAATGTGCACAGTCTTCAATAGGGAAAGAAGGGAGGGAGCCCAGTGAGAGGCCACATCGCTTTAATCCTTTCTGGGGAATATGAAGAACTAAAGTTTACCAGTCTAGCCTCTAAACCAAAATCCTTCAACACTCTACCCTGCAGTGCTAATTGATTGCTGTCATTTCTAAGTAATCTAATAATATTGAATAATTTATTTTAAAGTGACAGATGTTGAAAATATAGAGCCATACTAATGTGTATCTATTGAAGAATAGTTTTATCACCTATGATTTCAGGTCAGTATTGAGTTTTGTTTGTCTTTTAAACAATCTTAAGATACCTCATTTTAGTACTTATAATAATAAAGTAGATTTAGCAAAAGAATAAATTTGAGCCAATAGTAGAGCCTGGATTACAAATTTGTTATTCCACAAATACAACGCCAGTCACTGAGCTAGGTGGTAAGAGACACAATGGAAAACAGAAAAATGGTGGTTGCCCTCCCACACTGGGTTTCCATTCCAGTGGGAAGACTGAAAGTAAATAAGTTAACAAATACACAAAATAATTTTAGGCTATGATTAATAAAAATTAGTAGTCAATCTACTTTCAGTTTCATGTCACTTTACCCACAGCTCTTTGAACCATTCACAACAGCCTATCAAACCTCAAGGTCATATATTATTCAACAGTTTTTTTTTCTCAATTCAGTCTTTGTTAGTTCCTGCTCTATTTAAAAAATCTTCTTGAAGAAGAATGATTTAACATTACATCATAATTTCCCACTAGAAGAACTATATTATCCACCTCAGGCTATTAAAAATTCTTTATTACTTTTTTATTGGTTTACTCAATATTTTAAAAGCTCTGGAAATAATTTACCTCAAAATGCAAGACCTTACAAATAAACCAGAACTGCAGTGTCTCACCGCACATGAGGCCTCCTTTCCTTGCTAAAAAGATTAACACCTGTTCTTCCCAGTTCCTAGAACAAAAGAAGAGTAAGGGGGCAAATCCATGGTCCAGCTCTATAGTATAACCTAGTGCTAGCATGCAGGAGAAGCAAAATGGAAAATGCAGCCAAATGAAAGGTATAAGATGATCCAACTGGCTTCTCTAGAGGGGTCAGGCTTCTCCAGAGAGGACATGGCTGGCCCTCCCCTGCCCCCAAAGAGCCCCTCTCCTTCCCCACAGCGCTGCCTTGCCTCCCACCTTCCCAACATCACTCTCTTCCAGTAAAGCTTCATCTCCACACAGGACCCAAGCTCACTCATTCAAATACATCAGTGATTGATGACAGCAAGGATGTTACCATTTTAGTGAGGATCAAGGTCTTTAACTAAAAACCGGAACTCCAAGAATAAAGTCTAGCACCGGCGAATGACTCAGGGAAGTATATATTTGGCCAGCCCTAAAGAGGTCTTGACTGGTCTCCTAATAAAGAAGTCTCTGGATCTAAAAACTAGCTGACACAAAGGTGCTGGCTGCTTCTAATATAACCTCATTGTCATACTCCACGGTCATGATATAATATCGAGTAACACCGTTTTCAATATATCATAGAGTGACACTGAGCTAGAAAGCTACTGAGCCAAGAACACAAACACACCAACCTGTGAGTGCACTCGGTCCATCTTGGATTATCTTGCTTGGGAGTTTTTCAGGGCACTGAAATGCCTTCCATCTACTGCACTGCTACTGAGGTTTTGTGTGCTGACATTTGTCTCTCCCTCTAGGGCAGGGACCTTCTTCCAAATCGGCACAGGGAAATACTGATGGATAGTTCTTGACTTTTAAGTATAGGCCAATCTTTCCAGGACTCATTTCAAATGTCATTTTGTTCCAAATGCCTTTAATGTTATTATTGACAATAATAAGAACATCAGTTATTTTTGTGGAATTTTTGCCATGAACCAGAGATTCTTCCTTCCATTATTGCTCATGCTCACAACAGCTTCCACATTAGTTATTCCTCACATTATTATCCCTCTTTCTGTAGTCAAAGAAATTGCCCGAGGTAACCCAGCGGCAGTGCAACTCTCCTCGTTTGTCTGCATCTCTCGAAAAATCTGAAGGGAGCCTGTCAAGGCTTTTGCTCCTGCGTAGGTTAACGACAATGAGGCAGACAGATATTATGCCCTGGCTATAAACAGGACTCACTAAGGCACAAGGTTAAGAGATAGGCAACTTTTAAAACCTCTACTTCCTCTGAGGGATATTTATGAGTCTGGAGGTGAGTCAAGAATGAAACTGCCAGTTGCAGAGTGTAAGAACCATAACCAGTGCTGTGGGACTCGGCAGAAACAACTTCAACAGGAAAGAGAGCTCCAATGTAGACGCACCCTTTCCAAAGCAGGAGGTAATAGAGCTGCACAGTGACTGCTGACCACAGGTTAAACCATGTGGGGTCGGGACCAGGCCTCCCTGGCCAACCCAGCCTTGTCCCAGACTTAGTTGTTAGGTGCTCATGCTGTACTGGGTATTATTATTAACCCTGCGGTTGTAGGATAAACCAGGGTTTCAGTCAGAGGAAGCCTTGTGGGCAGCTTCCATACTGTTCTCCATCCTGTTCCTCCCTGCCACTCTCTCCATCACCCCTGCCCACTGACCAGCTGGTGAGAGTCCTAACTGCCACGGGCCGACTTCACCCCCATCTACAAAGTTCCTTAGCATACCTCATTTCATTTAACCTTATGAAATATTATTAGGAACCGCATCTTAAATAGAAGATGGTTCAGAAAAAACTCTGACTGACTTCAAATCACACCGCCAAGGACCAGAGCCAGAAGCAGGTCCGAGTTTTCTGGGTCTTCCAATTTAGGAGGAGACCGAATGAAAACCCACTGGAGAAAAGGTGCATATGATTACCGTTTGATCTGCGCCATCTCGGCTGTAGGATCAAAATTAACAGTTTATTGGATTTAATGGTGTCCAACCATTAACCCTACCTACCTCCAACAAAGCGCTTGTCAGCCCAGAGGACTAGCCCCTTAACACCTTGCAGATTAATTTCACCCGTGACAGTTTATCGAGAGCATTGCTCTGCATCCTTTCTCCTTCTCTCCCCTGAGGTTTCTAGACAACACACATGAGTATTAGTAAGTGCTAGACATGTGCACAAGAGAATTAATCCTCCTACATGTCCTGTGTAGGCCTGGGCTTGATTTTCACTGCTTTGTTATGCACGTCTGTGGGAGATAGCTTTTATAAAGCACATACATATGTCACATACTCTTAGTCTCTACAGCATGGGCAAAAGAAATCCTTCTTACTTACTACCAAGATAAAAACTCCTTCTCAATGAAAACAGCTTTTGTTCACTTGGAAGTGAAAAGGAAGAGAATTTGAAGTTTCTGAAAGTGCTATTTAGGTTAATGGTCAGTACTTCAAGAATCAGTTACACAGTTTGTGGATTTCCCTGTTCCTATATTACCTCCTTGTTCTTCATATTCACCATCATTTCCTACAGAGGATATTGAAGAAAAATAGTGGAGATGAGAGTCAAAATAAAATAAGTTATTATTAAGCACCTTCTTTGTGCCACACACTGAGCTAGGTATGGCCCCTGTGTGTGGGTTACCGTGGTAAGTGCTACAGTAAAAATACATAAAAAGTGCTACAGAACCCTGGTGGCAGAGCAATTAGTTTGGAAAGGAGGAGAGGAAGTGAAAGCAACAGACTTTAAATATGACACTTCTGCTGGAACCTGGAAAAGTTGAAGTCCAAGAGGAAACATGGGAGTGGGGATGAGGAGAGGCCAGGATGAGCAGGCAACAGCAGGGCTGGGGGCAGTGGGGCTGCAGGCGGGCCTGTACTCTTCTCTGGCAGCCTCGGTGAACACGATGAACAGTGAGAGGTGACACCAGAGGGATTCCATGAATGGCTGTGTGGGTGGTGACATACATCCTGCTTTGCTTGAGTCAGTCCCAATTTATGGCACAACTTAATTTTCTATATTAGTGTAATTACTATAGTGTTCCCTTTACTGTCAAAAATAACTTAGTTTGGGCAATAAGTTATATGGCCATGTGTGTCAGTCTAAGACATACGTGTCATCCCTCTCCTCCCTGTCACCCATGATAGATGTCACTAAATTATCATGGTACACATTCTTGGTGAAGCCTGGACTGCTCTTCAGAACACTATCGAAAGTATCATTCCAGGCAGCCGCACAGATCAGAACTGAAACGACATATGCCTTCCATGCCACGGACCAGAAAGGGCGCACACCGGCAGCTCCTAGGCTGTATCTGGACTGCATTTGTATTTTGTTTGGACCACACAGGGTTTTGTAAACTTCTAAGCCAGCATTTACTCTCATGAGATTTAACTTAGAAATCTCTATTTCTGTCTTTATTTGAGAAATGGAAAGATCTAGAAACATAAGACCCCTATTCTACCATAGTGATGAATTGGCTGAAGTTGAATAGTAGATGCCACCATTTTGTCCCATAGCTACCTGAGATCATCAGCCTCCAAGATGTCGATCTTTGATGACCATCCCCAGTAATCCTTGCTTTGTGGTATCCCACACTATATCAGATTCGATATGTGTGACCAACAGAATAGGACAGAAGTGCTGCTATGTCATTTCCCAGGCTAGGTCATGATCTCTCTCAGATCACTTGCTCTGGAGGAAATCTTGCTGGCATGTTATGAGGAGAGGCCCACATGGTGAGGAAGGGGAGCCTTCAGACAACAGCCATGTCAATAAGTCTTCTTTAAGAGGGGACGCTCCAGCTCCAGCCAAGTATTCAAATGACTGAGTCAACAAGCTGAACTACAACCTCAGGAGTGACCTGAGCCAGAACCACTCAGAGAAGCCGCTCCCAGATTCCTGACTCTCAGAAAGTAAGAAATAAGAATTTTAAGCTGCTGGTTTTGGAAGAACTTGTTATACAGCTGATAACAGATATATACCAACACAACTGATTTTCTAGCCTCTAACAATTATGTTACCTGGATGATTCTAAAGACAGTTGAGGTTACATCCCTGCTGTAGAGGCAAAAATAT
The DNA here is from genome assembly GCA_032199065.1 of Smutsia gigantea. Classification (NCBI taxonomy): domain Eukaryota; kingdom Metazoa; phylum Chordata; class Mammalia; order Pholidota; family Manidae; genus Smutsia; species Smutsia gigantea. The sequence continues at coordinate 99,619 of JAVSCE010011434.1, forward strand.
CTTTGAGGATTTTAAGCAAGAAAGTGAGTTGGTTAGATCTGGTTTTCACTGCAGTAGAAACTGATGGAGAGAGAGGGATGTATGCCATGCAGAGGTAACAGAGGAGGTAACACTTGACACTGGCATCTTTAAGAAGTCAGAGGGAGGCACAAGATAAAGCTCAAGTTTTCTGAAAAGCTCTAAATCTTGCAACCTAGCATAATGAGGGTGTGACACAGAATTATGTCTAAGACAGTAGGCTCTAAACTCTATAGAGTCAAAATATATGAGTTAAAATCCCCATTCTACCACTGAAAGGTGATATAAATTTGGCAAGTTACTCAGACTTTCAGTTTCCTTCCCTGAAAAATGGTATTAGGAATGCTTTCAGCTGCAAAGAACTGAATGCCCACCTAACAACACCATTACAAATTGTTTCTTTCTCTCACTTAACTGGAAGTACAGTGGTAAGCAATTGCTGGGGAGGGTTTAGCTGTTCCACAGTGCCATCAGGATCCCAAGTTCATTCTGCCTTCCAACTC
>JAVSCE010011437.1:0-58220 GCA_032199065.1 Smutsia gigantea
TTTTTTCTATTGTTTTATTCTTCTCAATTTATTTCTTCTCTAATCTTTATTATGTCCCTCCTTCTGGTGACTTTGGGCCTCATTTGTTCTTCTTTTTCCAATTTCAGTAATTGTGTCTTTAGACTATTCATTTGGGAATGTTCTTCCTTCTTTAAATAGGCTGGATTGCAATATACTTTCCTCTTAGAACTGCCTTTGCTGCGTCCCACAGAAGTTGTGGCTTTGTGTTGTTGTTGTCATTAGTCTCCATATATTCTTTGATTTCTGTTTTGATTTGGTCGTTAACCCATTGATTAATTAGGAGAGTGTTGTTAAGTCTCCATGTATTGTGAGCCTTTTTGATTTCTTTCTAAAATTTATTTCTAGTTTTATACCTTGGTGATCTGAGAGTTGGTTGGTAGGATTTCAATATTTTTGAAATTACTGAGGTTCTTTTTGTGGCCTAGTATGTGGTCTATTCTGGAAAATGTTCCATGTGCACTTGAGAAGAATGTGTATCCTGTTGCTTTTGGGTGTAAGTTCTGTAGATGTCTGTTAGGTCCATCTGTTCTAGTGTGTTGTTCAGTGCCTCTGTGTCTTTACTTATTTTCTGTCTGGTTGATCTGTCCTCTGGGTAGGTGGTGTGAGTCTCTAAGATGAATGCATTGCTGTCTATTTCCTCCTTCCAACTCTGCTAGTATTTGTCTCTGTGCTGGCGCTCCTGTTAGTGCATATCTATTGTAAATAGTTATATCTTCTTGTTGGACTGACCTCTTTATCATTATGTAATGTCCTTCTTTATCTTTTACTATAACTGTTTTGAAGTCTATTTTGTCTATTCTAGAAGTACTGCAACACCTGCTTTTCTCTTTATTGTTTGCATGAAATATCTTTTCCATCCCTTCACTATTAGTCTGTGTATATCTTTGGATTTGAGGTGAGTTTCTTGTAGGCAGCATATAGATGGGTCTTGCTTTTTTATCCATTCTGTTACTCTGTGTCTTTTGATTGTGCATTCAGTCCATTTACATTTAGGGTGATTATTGAAAGATTTGTACTTATTGCCATTGCTGGCTTTAGATTCGTGGTTACCAAGGGTTCAGGGGTTGCTTCTTTACTATCTAACAATCTAACTTAACTTTCTTGTTAAGTTATTGTAAACACAGTCTGATGTTTCTTTCTTTCTCTCCCTTCTTATTCCTCCTCCTCCATTCTTCCTATAATAGGTGTTTTATTCTTTGCCTTTAGTTAGTATTTGGATGGTCTGCTTTCTTTGCTATGATTTTATTTTCTCTGGTGACATCTTTTAGCCTTAGGTGTGCTTCCATCTAGAGCAGTCCATTTAAGATATCCTGTAGTGGTGGTTTATGAGAGGCAAACTTCTCTCAACTTTCGTTTGTCTGGAAATTGTTTAATCCCTCCATCATATTTAAATGATAATCGTGCTGGATACAATATTCTTGGTTCGAGGCCCTTCTGTTTCATAACGTTAAATATATCATGCCATTCTCTTCTGGCCTGTAAGGTTTCTGTTGAGAAGTCTGATGATAGTCTGATGGGTTTTCCTTTGTAGGTGATCTTTTTTCTCTCTCTAGCTGCCTTTAATACCCTGTCTTTATCTTTGATCTTTGCCATCTTAATAATTATGTGTCTTGGTGTTTTCTTCCTTGGGTCCCTTGTGTTGGGAGATCTATGAGCTTCGGTGGACTGCGAGACTACTTCCTTTCCCAGCGAGGAAAGTTTTCAGCAATTATTTCTTCAAAGACACTTTCTATCCCTTTTCTCTCTCTTCTCTTCCTCAGGGGTACTCCTATACTAATATTGTTCCGTTTGGATTGGTCACACAGCTCCCTTTTAATATTCTTTCATTCCTGAAATCCTTTATCTCTCTCTGCCTCAGCTGCTCTGTACTCCTGTTCTCTGTTTTCTATTCCATTAACAGTCTCTCTGCATCTCATCCATTCTGCTGTTAAGCCCGTCAATCGCTTGTCTCATTTCTGCATTGTCTTTCCTCAGTTCCCTCACTTCCTCCTCAGCTCTTGCACATTTCTCTGTAGGTCCATCAGCATGGTTATGACTTTTATTCTGAATTCTTTTTCAGGAAGACTGTGCATTTCCATCCCTTCAGACTCCCTCTCTGGGGTTGTCTGGTTGATTTTGGTCTGAACCATATTCCTCTGTCTTTCATGGCTATAGAATTGGTCACTGATAGTTGCCACGTATGTCAGCTGGGCTCTTTAAGACTTTAAAAAGAGAAGAAAAAAAAAGAGAAAAAAGAAGAAAGAAAGAAAGAAAAAAAAAGAAAAAAGAAAGAAAAGAAAAAAACAAAAACAAAACAGAAAACAAAACAAAAAAAATTGCCCACCGGACGTAGATTCTGTGGGAATGCTCTAGGTGGCGCTATTGCCCCACTATTCCACAGCTGTGACTGTGCCGCTCCGCAGGGCCCTTTATCGCTCTGGCAGGGGTGGGAACGAATAGGAGGCTGTTGATCTCAGTGAGAAGTGTAAGTATGGCTACGCTTCCTTTCCTCAGTTGCCATCTAAGGCGTCTGAAACTCCCCAGGACTCCCAGCCTGCTGGGCTGAGTGTGCTGGGGTGATCCGGCTCCTCCGCTGGGCTCCTGTCTCTTTAAGACCGCTGAAGAAAGCGCGCGCTTTTTTTTTTTTCCTTTCCGGGAACCGGCTGCAAGCACCCTGGCGCTTCCCCGCTCAGATTCTGCCCCTCTGTCTCTCCAATCTCCGCTGCACTGCACAATGTGGGTCAGCGCTCCCCGCGCAGATCACCGGCGCTGGCTACTTCGCGGGGTGTACTTCCACTCCCTCCCGGCTCTGAATCCTCTCCTCCCGCTGTTGTGTTGGGGTGGGGGAGTGCTCGGGTCCCGCCAGGTTGCGACTCCGTATCTTATCCACCTCTTGGGGTGCCGAGTCCTCTCGGGTGTAGCTGCACGCTGTGCGCTTTCCTGTGTATTCTCGTCTCTCTTTTAGGAATAGATGTATTTGCTGTGTTTTTGTAGATAAATATAGTGTTGGGAGGAGATTTCTGCCGCCCTGCTCACACCGCCATCTTCCCGTAAGTCCCTCCAAAAGATTTTTCTTATTCTGTTTATGCTGTGATCGTGGGAGTAAAATTATTTTCTTCAGTTTGGGTATCATCATGCTCAGCGAAGTGGGGGGCAAGGTCACCATGGAAAGTTTGAAGTTGAAACTACCGGCTCCTGCCACCAATCCAAACCTTAGCCCCTTCAAAGACCATGTCCTTTGCCAAGCTCACTCTACTGTTTCCCGTTGACCTGGCTGCCAAGGGGGTTCTTGATAAACACTTGGTTCCATCAAAGCACATGTTATTTGTCATTAACTCATGAGCACAAAACTTGAAATTATATATCACTAGGTGGGTGATACCCATAACCAAAAAAACGTAATTTTACCCCATGACCAGAGCATAAACAGAGAATAATGACAATCTTTTGCTAATTGTATGTGAACAGATTAGAAGGAAAGGCCCAATTGGGTAAATGCCATAGGTGTGGCTACTTTGCCAGTGGCCAACAATTTGGTCAAATCAATTAATCAAAAAGCATTTAAATTAAGGCTGATCTAGTTTAAACTCTGATACACAAAAAGGCATAAGAACTTCTAGCTATCTGTTCTTATTTTAGTGGTCAATGAAAAATCGGTAAAAACGAAAATTTCTTTGAGAAAATGAGAAATTGATCACCAATAGATAGTTATTCCCAGTCATTGGATTTTCCACATATTGATAATAATTTTGCTGTAAAAAACTGTTTTGCCTTCTTATTTATAATTGATTTTTAGCCAGTTATACATACCCTGTGTTTTATGAATTAGGGAGAAGCTGGAAATAACTAGAATGTCTTAAAAAAGGAGAGTGCTTTAGTAGATAATAGATCTTAGCAGATAATAGAACACAATACAGATATTAAAACTGAAGGTACAGAAAAGCATTCGTTAACATCCGTGTGTGTGTGTGTGTGTGTGTGTGTGTGTGTGTGTTTGCATAGGAAAGGATGAAATTGGGACACCAAGTTGTTTTCTGTGAGTTTTTTCTCACCACTGGATTAATAGGATTATGAGTGCCCCCGGTGGGAATTTTCTTTATTTCTGCAATGAGAACATATTGTTTTTTGTACAGATATAATAGAAGAAACTTTAATCCACAAGCTTTGAACTTTTTGGAGATTTGGGGGTTTTGTTGTTTTTTGTTTTGATAACCTCTATTTGTCAGCCTTTAATTCCTAATTCAGTTTTAGTCCATGATGCCTGCTGGATTTGGCAATATATCGGGATATTTGTGTTTTAAATAGGATTATAATATATATACTATTGGTAACCTATCTTTCCACTTCACAGTATACTGTGGATGTTTCCAGGCCAACAAACACACTACTATAATACCACTTACTATTACTTAACTAACCAGCACCCCATTGCACTGTACATTAGCCACAAGGCTGAAAATGAACTACAAAACAAAATATCAAATATACTGGGGGGAAAAAGAAAAAATTAAAAATAAGTAAAAATATTTATGTGTCCAAAAACAATGTAAAAATGCCTAAAATTTACCAGATTTTAAAATTCAGTGATGAGAAATATTCATTTAGAATAATTTAATTATTTTGATTACATTGTCACCACAACCAAATTATGATCGAATTCTTTCCAAATTGCCTGAAGCCCAGTGGATATAGGAGGAGCTCCAAGATTTGCAGTGAGGTTAGTCATTGGGAAGGAGGAAGGCAAGAGCAGACAGATGGGAAAATCTTTTGGGGACATTTAGAATTTGCTTCATTAGTCCTAAAGTAAATCAGCCCAATGTGGAGAAATATATATATACATATATTTGAGTTAAGAGGGCAGCACTGAAATTGCACTTTAAAAAAGAACTTGGATTCCTCCTCATCAGATGAATTCGCGGTATTTTCCTAGACACTGGAAGGTTTTTATGAGCAGACTTTTTTGTGGCATATCTAGAAATCTGAATTAAAGGATTAAAACTATGAAGAAAGAGGAAACATATTTAGGAGAAAAGACTTAAGAGAATCTTCCACTGTATGAAGAGTCACTAAGTGACCAGCTGCTTTGCAGTCACTAAAATCCAAAAACAGATTTCAAGTCATACGAGAACTTCAGTTAGACATAAGGACACTTTTGGTTTTTTGGGTTTCTGGCTGTAGATGTTTTCATAGGCCCAAGACAATGAAAAGAATTTATAAATCACCTTCCTTGGAGACTTTTTTCCCCTTAACCTGTAGGGAGGATGGTGAAAAATAAAGTAGGCAAGCCCTTGTCAGGTTGGCTTCAGGAAAGGACAAGAACTAAATGTTCTTGTTCGGGTTTCTCAAGTCCTACTGCTTATGGTCTCTGTAACAAAGGACTGTAATGGGAACCAATTAACTGTAAACATAGTGTGGACTCTGGGCAATTAAAAAAATGGATTACACACACCCAAGTGATTATACTCCAGCTATCAAATGATTATCAGGCACTGCCTACTTGGATTTACCAACACAAATTGAATTCAGATCCAACAGCCCTGAAATTTCTCCATTATACATCAGTTATCATTTGCTTGTTTTTAATGATGTTCAAAAAAAATAGCTGGCATATAGGTTGACATCACATATTTTACATTTGTATTCAAGCCAAATATTACCAGCTTTTAAAATTCAAGTAGATAACTAAATAAAGTAATTATGGTGATGTTACAAAGAAAGATAATACAATCTCTCAATTATAGTACATATAATTACACACATGCCTTTCTCTAAATATAAAGTTACATAAAAATGGGTAGTCTTGTTCCTTAATGAAAGACTGATTTTTTAAAAAACAGTCAAGCAACTTCTAAGTAAACTTCTGATTGTCTTTATTCAAGCTAATAGAGACTCTCACAGAGAAATTCCCATCTGCCTCTGATTTAGTTTTTCCTAAATTACTAAATTACTATCACAGCTATTTTGGAAAATCTCAACACCAGTGTTAGGGACTTCTTTAATGACTTCCAACTATCAACTGAGAAGAATGTGTCCTGAAGGACCTGGGCCAATTTTAGATGCATTCAGAGCACAGAAAAGGATGAGACATACAGCTTCTGCTTGACTCGCAGAGACTCTGGGGCCATGCTGTAAGCACATCTCTAGTGCACCCCTCATAGCAATTTTCCCTGTAATGCTGGGGGCGTCCTGCTCATATCACTGCTCCCCTACTTCTTCCAAGTACACTGGCCTGAATTCCAGCCATTTGCAGATTAGTCTGAGGATGTCTTTAACCCTGTGTACCTTCTCTGCCTGCAGTACTGCAGGCCTGAATTGTCTGAATGCATGTACCTCAGGAATGGCCCTTCACCTGTGGCAGGTATGAGGTGGGGTATAACCAGCCCACTCTCTCCCTTTCAGTGGGAGCACTGGGTTATGTGTTCAAACTGGCCCCAGCAGCTTGAGCTCCAGGAGCCCACAGGGGTAAGTTGTCCCCAGAAATTCTTTATCTGCAGCCTCCTTCCTTTTCTCACTTTCTGCTCCCCTACCCTTGTTTCCTGGGGTCTCCTCAGGAATAAACCTTGCATTGGAGTCCTTGTCTCAGGGTGTGCTTTAGGAGCAACTTAAGTTGAGACAAGCCCAGCAAGTTAAGAAGAGCCCAGAAAGATTGGGCAAACAGAGGAATTTATTGACAGGCTTCTGTGAGCACAGAAAGAGCACAGCTGCTGCCAGGAGGTGGAATCTGGGGCTGGACATTGCTAGAACTCTCCCATTTCCCCAAGTGCTGGCCTCACTCTCCTAGATTGACCTCCTCCATAGCTACAAATGAGCCCCCAAGCACTCCTGGACCTTTTGCCTCCCAGCTTCATCATTTTGCTGAGTCCCAGCTAAACACAGTCTCAGGAAAGAATGGTAATCGGGTCCGCTGGGCTGGTGGAAACACACATACCGTGTTTCCCCCCAGCAGGCGTGAAGGTGCTGGGACAGCCTACGTGGGACAAGTGTCCAGTCACATCATGCCAAATATGACCAGAGAGGTGGATCTCTAAAGCAATGGAACTTTATAGACCATGTGCTTAGGTGGGTGGGCAGGGAGAGATTTTTCCTAAATTGAGGAATGAAGCTTGTTCTCCCAGCATAATTCATGAATTTCTGCTATATTAATATTTATTGAATCTTTGCTATACTCCAGATGCTATCACCATCTACCTATCTATAGCTAGCTATCTATCCATCTATCCAGCTATAGCTCTCTATCATCTATCTAGCTATCTACCTATCTATAGCTATCTCTATCTCTATCTGATTTATCTTTTTAATTCTCATGACAACCCTCTGTGGTAGGAACTATCAGCATCCCCACCAGCTCCCACACTTCAGATAAGGAAACTGAGGCCCAGGAATGCTAAGTTACTTGGCCAAGTTAAGCGGGAAGGTGTGGAGCCAGGATGGAGCCCAGCCTGTCAGGCCGAGAGGCAGGAAGCCTGGGAGCAAGCCCACTGCCCTCCCGTCACTCTCACTGCTGCTGTTCAGGGCGTGGCTTACTACGTTTACAGATGAGGCAGGCTTTATTATGAACACTAGAAATGAATTCAGAGGAAATAAGGAGTGGGGAGCTGGGCAGACTGAGAGGCCAGTGCTTCCTAGGGAACTGGTAAGGCCCTCCTGAAACCCTGAGCACTCAGATGAGGTTGGGGTGATACAGAAGAAATCTTCAAAATTTAACCAACCAAGGGGTGCATCCCGGAAGCAGCTTTCTCTGTGAAAATGAGGGTTTTGAAGTGGCTGGGTGTTGCTGCTGTTACATACAGTTCACACTTCCAATCTTTATTTTGACATTTTATTATAGGCCACAATGTTGTCACAGATTGACAGTTTGTTGCCTTAGGTGTATAAAAAATATATATCCTTCCCAAAAGGACAGCTTGGATTTCAAACTATTGGACTTTTAACTATAATCCTCCTATTTTAGAGAAAACAATATCTGGCTCTTCAGAAAATGGTTTTCTTTTACTGGCTTTGTGCTATTGCCCTCCTAGGATTATTATGGGCATTCTGAAATGCCCAGATTAAAAAATCAATAATTAAAATTAAGTTTAAAAAATCAATAATGATGTAGAGGATTAATATTAGCTTAATATGTCATGAAATAAATTGATGTAAAGGGATATGTGATCGGTAAGCTCACTGGGGTAACATCCATAAGAGTGAGACTCATTGAATGCAACACTGCAAAATAACTCTATGCTTCTTTCGCTCCTTCACCTCTTCCTACCCTGTTTGCATCCTCTGCCTCTTCTTTCTTTGACTATTCACCCTCATCGCTTCCCTTCTTCCCTTCTGACCACTTTATCAGTCAGCCAGATGCCCTTCCAAGTAGACACTGTCATAATGTCTGGATGCGAGGAAAATATTAGAGCCTGTGTGTAATCCTTCTGTCATGCAGAGAATACGGCACAATTGTTATACAGGGAAGTGTAGCATCCACCCCACCCCAGCAGCCTCTGCCTTGAGCTCTGCAGCCCTGGCAGCTCCCTGCTCTCCCCCAGGCTTCCCTGCTGTTCTGGGGACTTTCTGTGTGTACTCAATGGAGGCACATACAGGCACAGGATGGCTTTCTAATCCTTGATCCTTGTAGTCTTGGCCGATGTGTGTATGTGTGTGTGTGTGTGTGTGTGTGTGTGTGTGTGTGTCCCCAAATTAAACTGAGTTCTCCGTGTGGGAAAGACCAAGTCATCTGCTCCTGACAAGTAAGGGCTGGGATATCTCCTTAAGGGACAGGAAAAATGACGGACACATGCATCTCCCCTCCCTTCTCTTGGCCAGGTTTCATTCTGCAGATCTGATAAACAAAACTTCCATTAAGTGACTGTCAGGCTAAGGGATAGCCAGAGGCTCTATAATGCCAAGAGGAAATTTCCAGGTCTCCCACCATCCCATCATAAATCCCAACCCAGCCAAGCTAAGCTTCTGCTCCCCCCTAAATATATTGAGTCTGTTAAGAATTGAACTGAAGGAAGATTTCATTTTCATGATTCAAAAGATACTCTGGAGACAACCAATGCTGGAGGCACAAAGAAATGAATCACCTATCATATGGAGCAAATACAGCATTGCCCTCGCCACGACAATGCTGCGGCCCTGGAGTTACCTCAGGAGTGCTGGGCCAATCCCTGGAGTTACTAGCATGTTGGTTACCAACACCTCCCAGCTCCTAATGCACCCTTCAGCAAATGATGGAATTCTTCTAAATAGTGCTCCTTTAAAGTGAGCACGATGTTATACTTTCTGTGCAGGTGGTGCTAGAGGGACATCACAGGAGGAAGAAGCACCCTGAAGTTTCCAGCATGGGCCTGGGGTATGCACTATAGGCATGATACCATTCAGTAGAGTCTGTCCCAGCCACAGACCCAGATGCTGTCCCTCTGACACCCTGCAGCCTCAGGCTGGTGGTCACCTTTCTGCACCAGAGCCCCTGCCCAGGCTATACCCACTGAAGGCCACCTGCTTGTAGCGCCTGGATACTCCCACACCAAGGGCCTCCTTGTGGCCTTTCACTGTGAAAGCTGTGCTTCCTCCTACGTGTCCTCGCCACAGGGTGCTTATGCCCTCCCCACAGTCTGTACTGCAGAGGGCTGCTTCCTGCCCTCCCCGCAGCTCCAGACCAGCTCCAGCCTGGCTCTCCAGCAGCTTCCCTGCCGGCCGGGGGCTGAACCACCCCTTCTCCAATGAGGTCTTCATCCCTCCCAAGTTTGGGTACTCCTTCATCAACAGGAGAGTACCATGCAGAGTATCCATAACCTTACCATTATATCCAGCTAATCATTATTCTGTACTGAACTTTCCCCTGTGGCCCACTGTGTCTTTTCTGTCTTCTGATTGGAAACAGACCATGACACTTCATTCTCAGGAGATCTGAGGCTGATAAGCCACCTGTTAACATTTAAAATGTACTATTTCTTTGTATCACAGCTCATGACTCAAAAGCCCCTTAGGAGTTATGCTTATTTTTAACTAAATCACAGTGTTACATGATAGTCTATTGAATATGGCCACAAATTCCATGCGCCCCCTTCCAGCTACAGGTAAGTGTAATTCTTGGCCGACCCCTTGAATTTGGGCAAGTATTAACTTGTTTTTAATAATAGAATGTGTCAGGAGGGCTGCTAAGTTATGTTCATGTTTAGCCCTTAAGAAGCCTGCCAGCTTCTGCTTTTGCCCCCTTGGAATGCTGCTCCAACGCAGTCATAAACAAGAGGAGATTGGAGGAGCCCTAGCCAAGAGTCAACACCCACTGCCAGAAACATGAGGCTGTCATGGACCTTCTAGTCTAGCAGGTCATTCCTAACTGTACCCACATCTGTGAGCCCAGGGAAGCCATAGGGAACTACCTAGCAAACCCACACAAACTGCAGTTAGGAAACCAACTTTCAGGATGATTTGTTCTATAACAATAGATAATCAGAATTTAGATATTCCCATCATCAAATAATTCTTCTAATTTCTTAATTACTCAATAAATTAATTTGTGTTAAATACAGGAAGACATTTCTTTGGCCAAACCACCCATCACCCAGAAAAACATGTTAAAATAAGACATATGACCATCCTGTAATCCCTCTCACATCACCTCCCAATAGGAAATGTGGAACATTCTACATAATGACTTGGATATCAATTGTTTAAAATCACAAACTTAATATGGAGATAAATAACAATATGCAGAAATAAATCCATTGTTTACAGATCCATGCACTTATAAATAAGGACTATAAAAAGGCAAGGGAATCAAAACACTACCCAAGAACAAAGCCCCTGGACCAGATGACTTCACCACTGAATTTTATCAGAAATTTAGAGAAGACCTAATACCCGTCCTCCTTAAAGTTTTCCAAAAAGTAGAAGAGGAGGGAATACTTCCAAACTTATTCTATGAAGCCAGTATTACTCTAATATCAAAACCAGGGAAAGACAACACAAAAAAAGAAAATTACAGACCAATATCCCAGATGAAAACAGATGCAAAAATACTCAAAAAATATTAGCAAACCAAATTCAAAAGTACATTAAAAGGATCATCCATCATGATCAAGTGGGATTTATTCCAGGGACGCAAGGATGGTACAATATTAGAAAATCCAACAACATCATCCACTACATCAATAAAAAGGACAAAAATCATATGATCATCTCCATAGATGCTGAAAAAGCATTCGACAAAATTCAACATCCATTCATGATAAAAACTCTCAACAAAATGGATATAGAGGGCAAGTACCTCAACATAATAAAGGCTATATATGACAAACCCACAGCCAACATCATATGTAACAGTGAAAAGCTGAAAGTTTTTCTTCTAAGATCAGGAACAAGACAAGGATGTCCACTCTCCCCTCTTTTATTCAACATAGTACTGGAGGTCCTAGCCACGGAAGTCAACACAAAGAAATAAAAGCCATCCAGATGGGTAAGGAAGAAGTTAAGGTGTCACTGTTTGCAGATGACATGATACAGTACATAAAAAACCCTAAACAATCCATTCTAAAACTACTAGAACTAATGTCTGAACTGAGAAAAGTTTCAGGATACAAAATTAATACACAGAAATCTATTGCATTCCTATATACTAACGATGAACTAGCAGAGAAATCAGAAAAACAATTCCATTTACAATTGCATCTAAAAGAATAAAATATCTAGGAATAAACCTAACCAAGGAGGTGAAAGAGCTAGACCCTGAAAACTACAAGACCCTCTGAGAGAAATTAAAGAAGACACCAATAAATGGAAATACATCCCATGCTCATGGGTAGTAAGAATTAATATTGTCAAAATGGCCATCCTGCCTAAATTAATCTACAGATTCAGTGCAATCCCTATCAAAATACTGACAGCATTCTTCAACAAAGTAGAACAAATAGTTCTAAAATTCATATGGAACCACAAAAGATGCCGAATAGCCAAAGCAATCCTGAGAAGGAAGAATAAAGCAGGGTGTATCTTGCTTCCCAACTTCACGCTCTACTACAAAGCCACAGTAATCAAGACAATTTGGTACTGGCACAAGAACAGAGCCATAGATCAATGGAACAGAACAGAGAGCCCAGATATAAACCGACACACATATATGGCCAATCAATATATGATAAAGGAGCCATGGATATACAATGGGGAAATAACAGCCTCTTCAACTACTAGTGTTGGCAAAACTGGACAGTTAAATGTAAGAGAATGAAACTGGATTAATGTCTTAACTCCATACACAAAAGTAAACTCAAAATGGATCAAAGACCTAAATATAAGTCATAAAACCATAAAACTCTTAGAAGAAAACATAGGCAAAACTCTCTTGAATAGAAATGTGAACGACTTTTTCATGAATGTATCTCCTCAGGCAAGGGAAACAAAAGCAAAATTGAACAAGTGGGACTACATCAAACTAAAAAGCTTCTGTACAGCAAAGGACACCATCAACAGAACAAAAAGGCATCCTACAATATGGGAGAATATATTCATAAATGACATATCCAAAAATGGGTTAACATCCAAAATATATACAGCTCACATGCCTCAATACCCAAAAAGCAAGTAACCCAATTAAAAAATGGGCGGAGGATATAAACCGACATTTCTCCAAAGAAGAAATTCAGATGGCCAACAGGCACATGAAAAGATGCCCCCCTTCACTAATCATCAGGGAAATGCAAATTAAAACCACAATGAAATATCACTCACACCAATTAGGATGGCCAACATCCAAAAGACTAAGAACAAATGCTGGTGAGGATGCGAAGAAAGGGTAACCCTCCTACACTGTTAGGTGGGAATGTAAATTAGTTCAACCATTGGGGAAAGCAATATGGAGGTTCTTCAAAAAACTAAAAATAGGAATACCATTTGACCCAGGAATTCCACTCCTAGGAATTTACCCTAAGAAAACAGGATTCCAGACTCAAAAAGACATATGCATCCCTATGTTGATCACAGCACTATTTATAATAGCCAAGACATGGAAGCAACCTTAGTCTCCATCAGTAGATGAACAGATAAAGAAGATGTGGTATATATACACAATGGAATACTATTCAGCCATAAGAAAACAAATCTTACCATTTGCAACAACATGGATGGAGCTTATGCTCAGTGAAATAAGGCAGGCAGAGAAAGACAAGTACCAAATGAGTTCACTCCTCCGTGGAGTATAACAACAAAGAAAAAACTGAAGGAACAAAATAGCAGCAAATTCTCAGAACCCAAGAATGGACTAACAGGTACCAAAGGGAAAGAGGTTGGGGAGGGATAAGGGGATTAATGGGTATTATGATTAGAGCACATAATACAGGGAGGGCCCGGGGAAGGCAGTATAGCACAGAGAAGACAAGTAGTGACTCTATAGCATCTTACTACACTGATGGACAGTGACTATAATGGGGTATGTGGTGGGGACTTGATAATAGAGGGGAATGTAGTAACCACAATGTTGCTTATGTGAAACCTGAGCATAAGATTGTATATCAATGATATCTTACTAAAAAAAAATAGGTAAGGGAAAGGAGATGTAGAAGATAAGTGATTTGTTATTACTAGTTGACAATAAGCAAGGGCTTCCACTGACAAAATCAATCATCAGAGAGTTCCCCTTCTTGCTTTTTGTGCTGCTGGGGAATTCAGAACAATCGGACTCTGAAAAATCAATTAATGTACATCACATTATGCTCTATATCGCAATTTTTAATCTTGGCTAAGCCAGGTGTTTAACATTGTCAGAGATAAACAAAATGAAAGCTAGCCATATCCTAACTATATAAGACTTTTTTCCCATCTATATACCTCCTGTGATGTCAGTAGAATCAGAGACACTATAACATCAAAATTACACAAAGCCATAAATGTTTTTAACTTGGAATTCTTTTTTCTTTTCTAGAACCTCTGTGAATTTTAATTTTGAATTCAGAAAGTGTCTCTGGATCTTAACTCTGCTATCAGTATTCAAAACCTAGCTAAAATTTTTTTTACAGTGTTGAATGATGAGAAAACAACTATGAAAATTAGAAAAAATTCAAAATGAGTATTTGTAATTAAATAAAAGCAAAGCCTGGCAAATAATAAATGTATGGTGGTGGCTACCTGGAATGTATGCATTCTAAAGAACAAATCACAATGTCCCTGAATCAGGCATCAATCAGAGTAGACTATTTCTAATTCTTGACACATCCGGCCAGTGTATCAGTGACTTAACAATTAGCAGACAGGAAAGCAGAGTGGTTAAGGACACACACTGCCAGCACTTGACTCCAGGGTCTTCCACTTCCTAGCTGTGATGTCGAGCAAGACCACATGGGCTGCCTAATGATTATTTAAGATCGTCACACTTATTTTAAAGGAGGCAGGAGCTTAAACGACTTAGTATTTATTATAGAGCACATACACCAGTACCTGCCACTTAGTAAATTCTATATAAGCATTTGAGAAACAAAAGTAAGTAAAAGCATGTGGTTAGCACACAGAGCTAGACATTATGGGATAGATCAGCATTAATAATGCTTTCTAGTAGTTTCTATTTTGCAGCTTCCATTTAAATTCATGAGACCATGTGACCTATTCCATTGCGTCTTAAGATGTATTTAGAAGTTCGATTTGTTGAAATCCTGGGCTCACTTAAAATTCCCTCTTACTTCACCTGAGCAGATAATGTAATAAAACAATTCTGTGGGGCAGGGGCTTAGGGGTGGATCAGTTATAGAGCCTTGGGGGCTGGGCACAGGGAGGGGTGATATTCTTCATGGAAATCTGATACTGCTGGGCCTCAGAGAAACCATAAACACAAGCAATTCAGGCAAAAGCATCTCAAGTTCCACCTGCCCAAAGGCATCACTATCCCAAGTTCTGTCCCTTTGGGTTCCCTGTCTTTGCATGCTAAGCACCTATTCCTTCCCTGTCCCACTCCTCAGCTTCCTAGGTCTGGCTGCTAGAAAAATCCAAGTCCCTACTAGTAACAAAAGCAGCCACCCAGGGAGCAGATACAAAGGCAGGGAGAGAGAAGGAGCTAAAATAAATGACAGTCTAAGTCATTCTTCTCGACTGTAACTATTAAGAAATGAATCGGAGTCTCAGACACAATCTAAGCTACCTATTCAAATGAGCACCATTCTTTCAAATTGTAGACTAACAGCAAATACTGATCCCTGTTATCTCAAGGTGCTTACCATAGGCCAGCCAGGCACTGTTCCCCGCTAAGCATGTGTCACCTCATTCAATCTTTCAACAAACTTAGAAGGTGGGCACTATTAATATCCCCAGATTACAGATAACTGAGGCACAGAGAAGTTCGCGAATTGATAACTCTCAAGAGCAGACCTAGGACTTACATCCAGGCTGTCTGACCCCAGAGCCAGTGCTCTTAATAACAAGCCTACCAACCTGCCTGTCAATATTACCTTTTGTTTCCAATTAGGCACTTTCCCTCAGGGCTAATTTATTGGTCAGAGAAGAATACTATAAATTATAAATAATAATCAATTATAATTTATTATAAATTATAATCACTCCACATTTTATTTTTAAAATTAGTAATACCCTAACCAATCCCACTGCTCACTCTTCTATTAACTGTGGAGGATACAAAGATAGAGTAAATAAATGGAACAAAATAAAATAAAACAGACCCTGGCATCAAGGTACTTACTGTTTCAAACAAAGCATTCACTCCAGGCTTCACAAAGGCAAAAGTCAGAAAAGTTCAGACACGTTAACGCTTTAGAGCCTGATAAAATGCACATGGATATTTAATCATTAAAATACAGAATGTGTATATGTGCAAGGGACTGTTATTCAGCCAGAAAAGAAGAAGGAAATCTGCCATTTGCAACATCATGGATGAACCAGGAGGACATTAGGTTAAATGAAAGAGGTCAGAAAGAGAAAGACAAAAAAAAACTCAAGAAATTTCATGGAACAAAGAGTAGAATGGTGGCTGGGGAAGAGAGAAATGGAGTAATAGAGGTCAAAGGGTACAAACTTTCAACTTATAGGAAGAATAAGTTCTGAGAATCTAATATACAGCAAGATGACCAAGTTACTAACAGGACATTGTATACTTAAAAGTTGCTAAAAATAGATCTGAAGCATTCTCACAACAACAATGTGTTGAACTATATGAGGTGATGGATGTGTTAATGATCCTGATCTTGGGAGTCATCCTGAAGCGTGTATGTATAACCAATCATCATGTTGTACACTTTAAATATGAACAATTATATTTTTCAATTTTTCCAAATTACTTCTCAATAAAGTTTTTTAAAAAGACATTTTCAGACAAACAAATAAAAATAGAATGACTTATTTTCACTTGAGTAATTCAGAATATGTATTAGGATTCTGTCAGTCTGCTCCTCCAGGCCTCAGGGAACAACAGGGAACAGAACAGACACCAGCCCTACTGTCGTCGAGTTTGTGTTTTAGTGAGAGAGACACATGCAAAACCAAACAAAACCCAACATCGAATCAGTTAGAGTCAAACGTTGGAAAAAATAAAGCAACACAAAGAAACAGAGTCAGAAGGAGGAGGTTGCTATTTGGGGCAGGTGATCAGGAAAACCTCTTTACAGAAGCTACACTGAAGCACAGACCAGAAGGAAGCAAGGAAATAAACTCTGTAGCTATCTGGAAGAAGAGCACCCAGATAAGACCATTTTGGAGACCTGAAGAAACAGCAAAAGAGGAGAGTGATAAGGGATAAGAAAATTGTTACAGTGAAAGGAACAATTTTCTTTATAGTATATTATTTATTCAAATATAGGATTATCCATATAAGTAACTATTTCTTGTGAACCTATAAAATACCAGATGCTAGGCTCAGAGGTGGAGACAGTGATTAACAAAATCATCATAGCCTATCACAAAATAAATTAAAAACCCAACCATGTGAAGGAAAAGTGCATGGAGTATGTAGATCAGGAAAAATGTGCCCTGTCTAGGGAGGTTTGCCTGAGGACACTATGCTACAGCTGAGAGGTGAAGGATAAGAAAGAGTTTACAGACAATAAGTGGGAAAAGAGTATGCCAGGCAGGGGGACCACCGTGTGCAAAAGCCCTGTGGTCAGAGGAAACACAGATGCAACAGCTAAGTCTGAGATGATGTGGCAGGGCAGTATGCTCATAGCCATACTGAGAATTTGGTCTTTAAATTATGAACCATTGGAATACTGAAGCGTTTTAAGAGGTTCAGAGTTCTGAGTATATCACAGCTTTCTTAAGAACTTAAGAGGTACAGTCAACAGTTGGGCATGCTTTGTCTCTACTTGTCTAGACGTACCTACAGGTTTATTCTGATTTTTTTTTATTTTGCTATCATTAATGTACAATTACATGAACAACATTATGGTTACTAGACTCCCCCTATTATCAACTCCCCACCACATCCCCCATTACAGTCACTGTCCATCAGCATAGTAAGATGCTATAGAATCATTACTTGTCTTCTCTGTGCTATACGGCCTTCTCCGCATCCCCAACCCCCCAACATTACATGTGCTAATCGTGATGCCCCTTTTTCCCCCTTATCCCTCCCTTCCCACCCATCCTCCCCAGTCCCTTTCCCTTTGATAACTGTTAGTCCATTCTTGGGTTCTGTGAGTCTGCTGCTCTTTTGTTCCTTCAGTTTTTTCTTTGTTCTTATACTCCACATATGAGTGAAATCATTTGATACTTGTCTTTCACTGGCTTATTTCAGTGAACAAAATTCACTCTAGCTCCATCCATGTTGCTGCAAATGGTAGGATTTATTTTCTTCTTATGGCTGAATAATATTCCATTGTGTATATGTACCTCATCTTCTTTATCCATTCATCTACTGATGGACACTTAGGTTGTTTCCATTTCTTGGCTATTGTAAATAGTGCTGCAATAAACATAGGGGTGCATGTATCTTTTTCAAACTGGGCTGCTGCATTATTAGGGTAAATTCCTAGGAGTGGAATTCCTGGGTCAAATGGTATTTCAATTTTTAGTTTTTTGAGGAACTTCCATGCTGCTTTCCACAATGGTTGAACTATTTTACAATCCCACCAGCAGTGTAGGAGGGTTCCACTTTCTCCACATCCTCGCCAACATTTGTTGTTGTTTCTTTTGGATGTTGGCCATCCTAACTGATGTAAGGTGATACCTCATTGTGGTTTTAATTTGCATTTCTCTGATGATTAGCAATGTGGAACATCTTTTCATGTGCCTGTTGGCCATCTAAATTTCTTCTTTGGAGAAGTGTCTGTTCAGCTCCTCTGTCCATTTTTTAATTGGCTTATTTGCTTTTTGTTTGTTGAGGTGTGTGAGCTCTTTATATAATTTGGATGTCAACCCCTTATTGGATGTGTCATTTATGAATATATTCTCCCATACTGTAGAATGTCTTTTTGCTCTTGTGACGGTGTCCTTGGCTGTACAGAAGCTTTTCAGTTTGATATAGTCCCACTTCTTCATTTTTGCTTTTGTTTCCCAGGCCTGGGGAGATACGTTTATGAAGAAGTTGCTCATGTTTATGTCCAAGAGATTTTTGCCTATGTTTTTTTCTAAGAGTTTTATGTTTTCATGACTTACATTCAGGTCTTCGATCCATTTTGAGTTTACTTTTGTATATGGGGTTAGACAATAATCCAGTTTCATTCTCTTACATGTAGCTGTCCAGTTTTGCCAACACCAGCTGTTGAAGAGGCTGTCATTTCCCCATTGTATATCCATGGCTCCTTTAGCGTATATTAATTGACCATATATGCTTGAGTTTATATCTGGGCTCTCTAGTTTGTTCCATTGGTCTGTGGGTCTGTTCTTATGCCAGTACCAAATTGTCTTGATTACTGTTGCTTAGTCAGGGGACGTAATTCACCCCATTTTATTCTTCCTTCTCAGGATTGCTTTGGCTATTTGGGGTCTTTTGTGGTTCCATATGAATTTTAGAACTATTTTCTCTAGTTCACTGAAGAATGCTATTGGTATTTTGATAAGGATTGCATGGAATCTGTAGATTGTTTAGGCAGGGTGGCCATTTTGACAATATTAATAAATTCTTCCTATCCATGAGTATGGGATGTGTTTCCATTTATTGGTATCTCCTTTAATATCTCTCATGAGTGTCTTGTAGTTTTCAGAGTATAAGTCTTTCACTTCCTTGGTTAGGTTTATTCCTAGATATTTTATTCTTTTGGATGCAGTTGTGAGCAGAACTGTTTTCCTGATTTCTCTTTCTGCTAGTTCATTGTTAGTGTATAAGAATGCAACAGATTTCTGTGAATTAATTTTGTATCCTGCAACTTTGCAGAATTCAGATATTAGATCTAGTAGTTGGGAGTGGATTCTTTAGGGTTTTTTTTATATACAATATCATTTCATCTGCAAACAGGGAAGTTTGACTTCTTCCTTACCAGTCTGGATGCCTTTTATTTCTTTTGTGTTGTCTGATTGCCAGGGCTAGGACCTCCAGAACTATGTTGAATAAAAGTGGGAAGACTGGGCATTCTTGTCTTGTTCCTGATGTTAAAGGAAAAGCTTTCAGCTTCTAGCTGTTATGTATACTGCTGGCTGTGGGTTTGTCATATATGGCCTTTATTATGTTGAAGTAGTTGCCCTCTATACTCATTTTGTTGAGTTTTTATCATGAATGGATATTGAATTTTGTCAAATGCTTTTTAAGCATCTATGGAGACAATTACGTGGTTTTTGTCCTTCTTTTTGTTGATGTGGTGGATGATGTTGATGGATTTTCAAATGTTGTACCATCCTTGCATCTGGGATGAAACTCACTTGATCATGATGGATGATCTTTTTGATGTATTTCTGAATTTGGTTTGCTAATATTTTTTGAGTATTTTTGAATCTATGTTCATCAGGGATATTGGTCTGTAATTTTCTCTTTTTGTGGTGTCTTTGCCTGGTTTGGTATTAGGGTGATGCTCGCCTCATAGAATGAGTTTGGGAGTATTCTCTCCTCTTCTACGTTTTGGAAAACTTTAAGGACGATGGGTATTAGGTCTTCACTAAATGTTTGATAAAATTCAGCAGTGAAACTATCTGGACCAAGCATTTCAATTTCGTTACTGGTAATTGGTCTATTCAGATTTTCTGGTCTTCCCGGGTCAGCCTTGGAAGGTTGTATTTTTCTAGAAAGTTGTCCATTTCTTCTAGGTTATCCAGTTTTTTAGCATACGATTTTTCATAGTATTCTCTAATAATTCTTTGTATTTCTGTGCTGTCCATAGTGATTTTTCCTTTCTCATTTCTGATTCTGTTTATGTGTGTAGACTTTTTTTCTTGATAAGTCTGTCTAGGGGTTTATCTATTTTGTTTATTTTCTCAAAGAACCAGCTCTTGCTTTCATTGATTCTTTCTATTGTTTTATTCTTCTCGATTTTATTTATTTCTGCTCTAATCTTTATTATGTCCCTCCTTCTACTGACTTTGGTCCTCATTAGTTCTTCTTTTCCTAGTTTCATTAATTGCGAGTTTAGACTGCTCATATGGAATTATTCTTCTTTCCTGAGGTAGGCCTGTATTGCATTTTCCTCTTAACACAGCCTTTGCTGCGTCCCACTGATTTTGCATTGTTCAATTATTGTTGTCATTTGTCTCCATATATTGCTTGATCTCTGTTTTTATTTGGTCCTTGATCCATTGATTATTTAGGAGCATGTTATTAAGCCTCCATGTGTTTGTGGGCTTTTTCATTTTCTTTGTGTAATTTATTTCTTGTTTTATAGTTTTGTGATCTGAGAAGCTGGTTGGTACAATTTCAATCTTTTTGAATTTACTGAGGCTCTTTTTGTGGCCTAGTATATGATATATTCTTGAAAATGTTCCATGTGCACTTGAGAAGAACGTATATCCTATTGCTTTTGGATGAAGTGTTCTGTAGATGTCTGTTAGGTCCATCTTTTCTAATACATTGTTTAGTGCCTCTGTCTCTTTACTTATTTTCTGTCCGGTTGATCTGTCTTTTGGAGTGAGTGGTGTGTTGAAGTCTCCTAAAATGAATGCATTTCATTCTATTTCCCCCTTTAATTCTGTTAGTATTTGTTTCACATATGTAGGTGATCCTGTGTTGGGTGCATAGATATTTATAATAGTTATATCCTCTGTTGGACTGACCCCTTATCGTTATGTAATGTCCTTCTTTGTCTCTTGTGACTTTCTTTGTTTTGCAGTCTATTTTATCTGATACAAGTACTGCAACTCCTGTTTTTTCTCCCTATTAGTTGCATGAAATATCTTTTTCCATCCCTTCACTTTCAGTCTGTGTATGTCTTTGGGTTTGAAGTGAGTCTCTTGTAGGCAGCATATAGATGGATCTTGTTTTTTATCCATTCAGTGACTGTATGTCTTTTGATTGGCGCATTCAGACCGTTTACATTTAGGGTGATTATCGATAGGTATGTACTTACTGCCACTGCAGGCTTTAGATTCATGGTTACCAAAGGTTCAAAGGTAATTCCCTATCTAACAGTCTAATTTAACTCACTTCATATGCTATTACAAACACAACCTAAAGGCTCTTTTTTTTTCCTCCTTTTTCTTCTTCCTCGATTCTTTTATGTTAGGGATCATATTCTGTACTTTTTGTCTGTCCCTTGATTGACTTTGGGGGTAGTTGAATTGATTTTGCATATGCTTAGTAATTAATTGTTCTACTTTGCTGTGGTTTTATTTCCCCCGGTGACACCTATTTAGCCTTAGGAATACTTCCATCTATAACAGTCCCTCCAAAATGCACTGTAGAGGTGGTTTGTAGGAAGTAAATTCTCTCAGCTTTTGCTTATCTGAAAATTGTTTAATCCCTCCTTCAAATTTAAATGATAACCTTTCTGGGTAGAGTATTCTTGGTTCCAAGCCCTTCTGCTTTGTTGCATTAAATAAATAATTCCACTCCCTTCTGGCCTGTAAGTTTCCTGTTGAGAAATCTGATGAAAGCCTGATGGGATTTACTTTGTATGTGATCTTTTTTCTCTCTCTAGCTGCTTTTAAAAAGTCTTTCTTTATCCTTGATCTTTGCCATTTTAATTATTATATGTCTTGATGTTGTCTTCCTTAAGTCCCTTGTGTTGGGAGATCTGTGCATCTCCATGGCTTGAGAGACTATCTCCTTCCCCAGATTGGGGAAGTTTTCAGCAATTACCTCCTCAATAACACTTTCTATCCCTTTTTCTCTCTTCTTCTTCTGGCACCCCTGTAATGCAGATATTGTTCCTTTTGGATTCCTCACACAGTTCTCTCAATATTCTTTCATTCTTAGAGATTCCTTTTTCTCTTTGTGCCTCAGCTTCTTTGTATTCCTCTTCTCTAATTTCTGTCCCATTTACTGTCTCTTCTACTACATCTAATCTGCTTTTAAATTCCTCCATTGTATGTTTCATTTCCGATTTGGAATTTCTTAATGATTTAATTTCCGTCTTAAAGTCATCCCTGAGTTCTTGAATATTTTTCTGTACCTCCATGAGCATGTTTGTGATTTTTATTTTAAACTCTCTTTCAGGAAGATTGGTGAGTTCAGTTTCATTTGGCCCTTTTTCTGGGGTTTGTGATATTTTGGTCTGAACCAGGTTCCTTTGACATTTCATAATTCTATGTGGTGCCCTCTAGTTCCCTTAAGCTCTAGTCTGTGGAGCTGCTCAGTCCCTAGAGTGAGGTTGGGGGTCATAGGGGAGTGACACTGGTGCCTGGGGGTAGGAAAGAGCTGTTTCCTGATTCCCGGCTCCAGTGCCTATCGGCAGTATCAGAGCCAGTGGGCCAAGCACACAGGTGTAAGCTTCTGTGCTTGGTGTCTCTAGCTGTTGTAGGTGGGGCCTCCTTCCAGCTGGCCTGACGTCAGCACAGTGACTGCTGGTTTGCAAGCAGGTGCCGGCAGGCCAGGAGGAAGTCACAGTGGGGGGCCTCAGAGCTGAGTAGGCAGCCCGGGGGATGGGGCGCCTGAAGCTCCTCAATGTTCCCAACCTGCTGGGCAGAGTGCACCTAGACAACCTTGTCCACTTATCCCTTCTCCCGTGTAGCAAGCTGTGCCCAAACCCTGCCCCTTCAGCAGCCCTCTCGCTGCTGGGAATCCTCTCAGACCACCTGCCTTTCCTTTGTCCCAGAGCAGCTAGATATGGATCCCCATTCTCTACAAACAGCCTGAAACTCAGTCTTTCAAGCACTTCACCTGTCCCAGCTCCCCAACCCCACAATGTAGGTCTGTGGTCCAAAGCAGACCTTCAAGGCTTGATGTTCAGCAGTTCTAGGCTTCCACCCCCTCCCCGCTCCATTTCCCTTCCTCCTGCCAGTGAGCTGGAGTGAGGAAAGGCTCAGGTCCCACCGGATCAAGGCTTTTGTACGTTGCCGTGTTTTGTGAGGTCTGCTCTGTTTGTGAGGTCTGTATGCAGTCTGGTGCAGCCTTCTTTCCTGATGCTGTTTTGGGGCTAGTTGTATTAAGTATATTTTCACACTATATGTGGTTTTGGGAGGAATTCTCTGTCTCACCTCTCATGCCGTCATCTTGAATCCTCTCAGTTTTATTCTGATTTTAAATGAAAACTTTACCAGCTGTCCTTTAAATTATTTCAGGTCATAATGTGAATTGGATTACACTAAGTGATACAGGCTCAAAGAATTGCCATTCCAGAAGTAATCAATAGATCATACTTTTTTAATAGATCATATTTATTATCCAGAAATCCCAAATATGTGTTCCATGACAAAATAGCCTAACCTGTTTCTCAGAGTTTCAAACTCTAAATCTGCTCTTAAAGTGCAGTTAAAGATAGTGTGCAGTTTTGGATTATGGAAATGGAGTAAAAACAGACAAAAAACAAAACTAAGAACCATATTTGGCGATTATTTTCCATGACAAGGATAACAAAGACCTGCCTAATAATGAATCAAGTCAGATGGAAAAAAAGGAGCTTGTATTGACCTTCTGTTTGAGCACAATCAGATCAGAGCCCACTGGCCATTTACCTGGCAGCTGAGATACAGAATGAAGAATGCTCTGAGGCACTCCCTACAAGAGTTGATACAGAATTTTCTTCCATTCAATAGGTTAATGTATGAGGGAGCAAAGGCAAAAGAAAAAAGCAAAATGACATGGGAACATTAAACTCACCAAATTCTGGGGACCCTGGAGGGCAGGGACAGGTATCCCAGGTCCACAGTAATAGGCTCAGAGAAGCTCAGAGGGCTTACACAAAGACTCCAGAATTTGGAGGGAAATACCCTGAGGATGGCTAAGGGGACAATTCAAGAAAAGGTATGAAGATATGACTTCAGAGTAAGGTCTATAAAATATATGCTTCATTTTTTGTAAAAACTCAAACAAAACCCAAAAATGAGGATATGGAAAATTCAAAAGGAATCAGTCATGTCAAGTGATCTATTAGGAAACATCTTAAATGTGAGACTAGAATTTGAGAGATTATACAGCTGACAGTGTCAGAAGCCAGGCCAGGTCCCCTCCTGCGGACATTCCCAGTGCAAGTCCTGTACATTGTACTGTAAGCAGTTACCTATGACCCCTGCTTTCTCCCAGCACACCAGGCAGACCAGGGGAGCCAGGGAGTTCACCCCACCCACCCCCCACTGAGCAGCACAGCCAATGACAAATGTTCCCACATGCGATTGGAAAAATAAAAAACAAAAACACTCCAGCCTTTCATTCAGCATATAGGATAACTCGGACACATCTTCTCCACTACATCCCAGAGAATAATCTATGACTCTGATTATTAATGTTCCAGGTACTGGCTGCTTTTCTTTTCTGTCTCATTTCCCTTCTCCCCTACCAACATTTCCTGAGACCACCTCCCAGATAAACTGTTTCACTGGATTCCTTGTCTTCTGAAGGATCCCAAAATAAAAAAGTAAGCAAATATAATTCAGGACTGAAATCTTTTAACTCCATGCTCAGTTGAAAACATCAAAAACTAGGAAGAAAAATGGCTTGTAAGTAGAAGTTCACAGTAAAGCTCCATCACACGAGGAGCATTTCTAACAACTAGATGATAAAGGAGATAGGATCAGGGAGTAGAAATTATTTTTTTAAAGCAATTTAAAAGAACACAGATCTTGTTAGAGAGATGAATGGTAATAAGGTATGCTGTGCACATTATTAAAACAATTGTGATATATCTAAATGAAGTAATAGTTTAACTATATTAGGAGGCTGAGCTTTCCTAACTCTTCAAATAATTTAAGAATTAAAAGAAAATGTGAATCCATCTTTGGGCTAAGAAAGCAAAACAGCTGTCATGTTTTAGATTTCTTCCTATGTATGCTCTAGATTTCCTGGCCCTCCCCCACCCACATACACACAGAGTTATTATATGAGGAATTCTAAATTTAATGCACGGTGTTGGGAATAAATCTGCTTATACTAAGGATATCCAACTGAAATCTGAGTTTGTAGTTTGTTCTGTAACTTTCATTGACAATCAAGTCATTGAGGAATATATACTTATTGAACACTTTTGTGATTAAATTTTCATTTACTGTGAAAAAAAGGGTGCAAAGTGAAACAACAAATTATTCATCCAGCAGCAAGTAGTGGGTAGGTCAGCCTTATTAAGAGATTAAGTGTGTGGATAAACTTGCAGTTTTCAAGGTACAACATCAGCCTGGCCCTCAATCTCTGCATCTTCTCATGATCAAATTCACCCTTCAGAAACACTATCCTGAACATTCTTGCATGAAAGGACTTTTTTAAATGGGGTTGTTATTTACAATTTCTACCCTCCCTCAAGCAGATTCATTCTGAATTCTATCCCCAGGGCTCAACTGTACAATAGACTAGATTAAAAAAGAAGATGGAAATGTCTTGATCGCTTGACCTGCAGAATGAGATTTCAGAATATTTCTCTGAAATCTGCTGTGTCTACTGACTACCATATCTGTTGGCTGATTTCAGTGGGTTCAGACAAATGATATGTGATAAGCAAAAGAAGATTCTCACTTCATAATAGTTAAATTGTCAAGGAGCCTTCAAAGCATGTTAAGGAAGTTACAAGTGTCTCAATGCGTCAAAATATAAAAACTCATTTACCCAAGAAGCAATCCACTTTGTAAACACGTCGAAGTATATATATCATCATTTATTCATTCATGCAATAAAATTTAATCAGAACCTATCATTTGCAGGGTGCTAGGATAGGTATTAGAACCTAAAAACTCTTCCCCTGCCCTTGAATGTTCACAGGCAGAAACAGAAAGAGTAATTTTTCTAGGAGGTGCAATAAAATGCTCCAAGTATCATGCTGAGTACCACAGACTCATAAACAATAATTGCACACCTACTGTATGCCAAGGATCATTTCAATTTATAAGTAATAAAAGTAGTCCCCATGAGAGGCAGTTACCTTAGAGGAAAGATAATTTGTTGGTATTGTTTTAAACAAACACATAGTGCTGTATAAATCTGTACATGTGTACTATCTGGGTAATTGAAGAAAACATTAAATAAGCATCTTTCCTAAACATGTCTTTCTTTTGCAAGCCAAAAGAAGAATTTAAAGCCCAAGCCACTTAAGTGTGATGTTTGAAGGCTATAAAATAATTGTCCTTACCAGGAATACAGGATTGTTCCCACAACAGACGTGAGTTTACTGTTTTCTTGTTTTTGCTTTGCCAGGCCAAAGTCAGCTACAATTCACAAAACAAAGCAATGTTATTATACTTTCCAAATTGGCATTTTTCCTTAGCTTTTGGCATTCTGCACAATAACTATGATAGTTCACATCAGAGAGTTTTTCTTCTTTTTTTTCTACCCTTTGCTGAAATGCCCCATGTGCCAATCTTCCAACCCACTCCCAGCTGGAACTAATGGCATACGTACAATCTGCCATGATGCTACTTATTTTGACATAATGAGGTTTATCATTTAAAAAAAACTAATCTTGCTAACTGAAACATAGGGCACAGTATCTATTGAACTTGTGATCGCACCTTTTGGGGTTTTCTTTTGTAATTTTCAAAGAAATGAATCTAACATTTTGACATATAACAGTCATCATCTCATCTAGTCAAAAAAAAATTAAAAAGGGAGGTAAGCCTGAATAACCTGACATTAAGTGGCACCTATTTCTACTAAATTACAGTAAATATGACATTAAGAATCACCTCAAAATATTTATGTATCAACAAATGATTCTGATTTTTAACTTAAAATTAAAAGGCTTTGATTTTTAACAACCATATATTTATATTTAATATTAGCACTAATGGCGTTTTTCAAAATACCTTCAGATATTTCTCCCTTTTAAACCACTCAGTAACGTAGGTCAAAGTGATGGAAACATATATTATTCATATCCTCATTGTACAGGTTTGCCAACATTTCAAGAGATTTTAATTACCAGATTTACAGAAAAGACAGTACTGAACCAGAGCAGAAATTCAGGTTGCTATTCCAAATAAGATGTTCACAATATCACTTCGTAAAAGTACACTGAGTGCTCATGGAATTTCATTGCAATGAATTTTAATAGAGCATTTGATTACCTATACTAACATATCTTTCAGGTTGAAAATACTGCAAAGTAACTTGACTTCAAAATAGTAATTCACATTATTAAAAACAATACCCACTTGCTAACAATAGTGTATTTCAACACTTTTAGGGGCTCAGTGTCATTGTAGCACACACAGACCTTGAGGAACTTACAATCTAAAAAAATAAATACTCTGACTTTTGGTTCTAATGCTACATAGAAATTATCTTGTTTTTATAAAAATGCCATTGAACTTGAAAGGCAAAAACTAAGGAGTGGTATGCACAATGATTCTCCTCTCTCCAGTGAATGTCCGTAATGGCAGAAACTCAGTGGCTAGCCGCAGAAACAAATGGTTGAGGAGTATTCTGAAAGAGAGCCAAAGCTAGTGTTCTTTGGCCATTTGGAAGATTTTGGTAATAGCAGTATTGTTTCTATAATTCTTTCTACATTTGTAATCATATTTAGAGTGGAAGAAAAAATTTCATTTCATTAACTGCATTCATGTGCTATCATGGAAATTCAGAAATGACAACAGATAACATTTTACATAAAGAGCACATTATGCAAAAAGAGGGTAAAAAAGTCTCTCTGTTATAACAAATGATATAGGACATATTAAAGACGGTAGCATGTTTGCGCTACAACCTGCAGCTGTCAGCCTTCAGAGGGAAAGGTCTAGGGAAGGTCTCTGGTTGAGCCCCTAGATTCCTGTTCTACATGTTTACTATCTGTGTAGCATTGGACACAGAACTCAGCTCCCGTTTCCTCAAAAATACTTACCTTACTTTTTTGCAAAGGTTTGCTCCAACAACATGACAAGAGATGAGAAGCCTTTTGAAACAGGACATAGATGTAAGGCATTCCCATCCCTCTCCACAGGGAGTTTCACCCATCACCTATGTGTCAGTAACTCGCAAATTCACAGCCAGGCCAGAAAGCCCAGCCTTGGGGACTTCATTCCCTGCCATGCAAAGCTCTGCCCCTGCACACCCCAGACTGAGCCATCATTCACAGTCATCTGGGATAGTCCAAACAGCAGATGTCACCTCATCTTCCTCACTTCCAGGGCTTGAAATCTCTGCCTGTTCTCTCTTGCTCCTATATTCACTCACTCATCAGTTCTTATATCTTTCTTTTTATTCTGTGATCATAGTTTAAATGTGCCAGGAGACAAGGCCCTCCCTCTTCTTGCAACAATGTAGATGCACCTCATTAGAAGCATTTTCTTCTAATCCAGTCTAACCCACTTTCTTCTACAGCTGTTTAACAATGGAACAATCTACCAACTCCTGTCTTCATCACCACGGCTCCCATATAAGTACCAAAAGTCTCCTAATCACTATTCTTTATAAAATTTCCAGCTACCCTATGTTGCTCATTGATTCCCTCATTTGTTCAACAAATATACACTAATTATCTACTGTGTTCCAGGAGTACAGAAACCAGGTCAGATGCCATCCATATTGACATAGCCCTTAGGGAGCAGTGGTAGAGATACACCCAGCTGGTCAGGAAAAGCATCTGTGGGTGGTTAAGTAACTATATGAAGGAGGACAGGAGGTAATTAGGTAAGAAAAGAAAATGGAAAAGAGACTTCTGGACAGAGGAACCTGCATGTGCAAAGATCCAGTGATCAAGGGAGCATGATCCATTGAGGAACTGAAAAAAAGCCAGGTAGGCTGGAAGGCAAAGAATTAGGACCCTACAGGCCAGTTCAGATGACTGACCTCTCTCACTGTTGCCCAATTTAAAATGTCCACCCAACAAAACTATTGGACTCATCACTATATTATGAGCACCATTGTGTCTTCAAACATGCCTTTTCCTTTACCTGAGATGACATCTCTGAGGGAATGCTCTAAAGAGACTTGGTTAAGATGAATTCTAGGGGCAGAGTTCTGGCACACATGGCACTGCCAAATATTAACTGAGTGAGTTGAGCAAGTTTTCTAATCTAACCCTTTTCATTATCTGTAAAGATGGCAACATGCCTCAGATATTGGATGAGACAATAGATATATAAATTTTAACCCACAGCAAATCCTCAAGAGATGGAGCTATGGGCAGTTGCCCCTTTCCTTTAAAGCACAGTTTTCACATCTTATCATGATAAAGATGTCTAACCTGAGTAAAATAAAACCATGCATGACTCTGACAACTTCAGGAAAGATCAGTTGAAGCCCCTATAAGGCTAGGCAGTGGCGGAGGAGCCCATTGGTATACAACTGCTAACAAACCAGAAGGGACATGTCCACCTTGCAACACCTTCTCATCTACCTCGCTTCTCTCTTCCTTCTGCCTCAGTAAATGAAGTGGCCAACCTCCAACTTCCACAGCAATGGGATCATTGCAACACCCTCCTGGTGCAGAACTCCACAGGGAATGAGAAGGGCTTCCCAGGAAGATGCTCAGAGTTTTCACTCAACAAACCCCTGTGAAAACTAAGTGAAACCTCCCACAAGTGGAATTGGGAGGCCAGCAAGGGGAGCTCTCACACCCACCACTCCTTAATTACAAACCGCACCAGAAGGAAGAGATGGAAGAGAGAGACATTTTGCAAGCTGATATTGTGCTACTTTACTGCCCAGCAGGAGGAAGGAAGGACAGTTCTGCCTGCCTTGGTAACAGCCCAACCAGTGAGACTGTCACAACTCAGCCAGTGAGAAGCCATGATATGTGGGACTCCCAGTTTCCTTCAAAGACTTTTTGCTTAGTACAGTTCTCCCAACCCAGCCCTTTCCTCCGTAAAAGAGAGTTCTTCTCCTGTGTTCTCTGGACATGCCTATGGTTTTACTGTAACTTGCTTGTCCTGAGTTGCAATTCTCTGCTATTCCTCATTACACCCATTTTTGCTGGTAAAATAACTGACAGTTTTATTTTCAAGGATAACACTACTAACTTATTGGTTCTTCATCCTCTGAAAGCCGCTCAGATTTCTAATCCTTATCTCCAGAACCTTCCTCTGACCTTCCTTCAAATGAAGTGCATCAGTTATTAAAAACATTATTTCCAATTCAACAAGTGAAATGCTAATCAAGTCTAAAATGGAATTTCCTAAACAGGGGAAGGGGGCAGGAACTTAATGCTGGTGTACCAGGAAGATATTCTACCATGCCACTTCCTACTCTTCCAAAGCTTCGCTAGTACAGGCCCTTCTGTGGATGAGATAAAGTGAAGGTATTTCTCTTTCTTAACAGCATGACTATTTGCTGATTTTTTTTTGATGGAGCTATAATGTCAAGGAGTTTCAGGATGAAAAATTCAACATGTGAAACAAAAGTGCTTTCTGAATTCTAGATAACTCCCTATCTTTGATAAGCAAACATCATTTCACTCTAGGACATCCATCAGTAGACCAGATTCTTGGGGAAACTTACTAAATACTGGCCCTTTTAATATCATTTTTCAATGTGAGGTTTGTTTCTGGCTAATGTTACTTGGAATAATGGGACTTCATACACATAGTAGTTCTAATATTAAATGAGACAGACTAAGAGGCTGAATTATAAAAACAGAAAGTCAGACATATTCTTGCTCACTCTTGTGCTCTCTCTCTCTCTCATACACATACACACACACACACACACTTTAGGAAAACTTACAAATGAAAATCACTCATCCAGGACACATTAGATTCTATCCTTTACATTAAAACAATTCTCAGAGAACTAAATCACAACCAGTATGTCCATATGAAAACACGCACCAGAATAAACTCTACTTTGTTATCCTTACTCTTTGGTGTTTTTATATGGTCTCATAAACCCAACACTGGGAAGTTTTTAGTTCCTTTTTTTTCCTAAAATGGTAAAGATTTAGTGCCTCCATATTCTCTCACTCCACCCATTCTCTCACCAGAAAAGCACAGCAAACCTCTGACCCCAGGTTAGAAATCCACTCTGCTCTGACTTTTCCGAGACTACCATTTTCATCTTTTACTTGATGTCAACTGCTATTTAAATCTCAGGACTGTGGAATAACTCACCGGCAGTGTGAGAATCTTAAAAAAGAATTTTTAGAAAAATAAATTTGACTGAATTTATGTCAATATTTCCTCATTTCATATGACCCAGTACCAATATAAGGAAACTGAGATGGACTTGACAAAAACTATCCTTGCTTTCTTAGTAACATGAAGGCAATATGCTGACTGAGAGAAATTCTAGAAATTCCATGGCTACCCCTACCACAGCAGATGCTGGGAGGGCATGCAGCACAAGTGACTTGAAATTCTGTAGCTTCTTTAAGAGCACTCAAGGGTTCCATGGCAGCTCAAACTCAAGCAGATACTATATTTGGACGTATTCTGGACTTGTTATTTTCATTCTGTAAGTTTTCCCAAAGTGTGTTCTCTGAAGTAAATCACACAGCAAGATAGGACAAGTACCTAAAAGCCACAAATAGAGCCATTATAAACCTATTTAACAAAGAGATTTTATAAGTATATAAAATAATACGCATATAGGAACTTTGTGTTTCCTATCAGAACTACAATACTAATTCATTTTTCCTATGAGAGATTTCTCACCAGCAGTTGAGCCAACCAATAATAATTAAAATCCTCAGATCCTCACAAAACAATTAAAATGCAAGGATTCTAGCAATACAAACAGGTTTTATTTAATTTCTCAAACTTTGGTGGCATTCAAGAAAGTAGAATCTTTCCTTGCATACCTTGGGTCACACTGTTTGCTGAGATGACAGTGCATGCTGCTTGTACCTCTCCCCATTTATGCTCCTGATCGCCACCTGCAGTCCTCAATACCTCATGCATTAAACACTCTTCCCATGTGATCTTGGCTTTCAGATCAAGATCTTTCCAAACCCAAGCTTCTCCCCTGACCATTACTTCTGTTTGTAACTGGATTCTGAATATTTATGACTGGATGTGTTGTTCACTTGTTCATTCATTCATTCACCTATCCTTTTACCCAATAAATATTTATAGTGCTTTCAGAGAAACAGAGTCAAGGAAATTGGTTTCCCTTGCCAAAAGGAGGGGAGGGCAATAAACCAATGCCCTAAGAGCTATGAGAAAGGCAAGTCAATCCCAGTGTCCTAAGGGAGCCCAGAAACAGAACAGATCAGATGTAAGCATCAAAGATGCCCCTTGGAGAAATGTCCCATGAATTGAGGAAGGGTGTTCCAGGCAGAGAGAGTGCCATGCTGGAAGTCACAATCACAGTTTGTCTATTTAGGAAAGAACAATCTGCCCCACTGATTGCTCTGAGGCCAGAGCAAAGAACAAGAGTGAGAATATGAAGAAAGGGCCTTGGGTTCCCTAAGGAATCTAAACTTCACTTTAAATGTCATAGGGAGCCACTTGAAGAATTTTAACCAGGAAAAAGATAGTCAGATTTGCGACTCAGTGTGTCCAAAGCCTTACCTCTTAGATCTCCTCACCCAGTCCTCTGCCAATGGTGTCACAGTCTTCACAACTCAAATTCGTTCTCACAGTTTTCATACCTCATTAACTGGCCTCAAAGTATTTTTAATACTGTGTTTCAAATAACTGCTGTATCTACCCCTCCACCTTATTCTCTTCTCCTTCTGCCATAGGTAAAACCCGTATTCTGTGTTTTCTGGACACTCACAAGAGCCTTTGGTGGTGTGTACTGTGGGCTAGCTCTCCCAAAGCCAATGGCCAGCCCTGTCTCCCTTTCTCATCTCCACCTATAGAAGCTGGAAGCTCGCCTAGACAGTCTCCCTTATAGCTGGGGGTGGTCACCTGACTCAGCTTCAGACAACACAGTGTAAGAAGTCTAATGGGGATCTTCTGTGATTTTCTTCACTGATACAAGGAGATGGCTATTTGAAGAGCAGAATCTCTTTTACTAGCCACCACCCTGTTTCCTGAATTTGGTAATAATGCCTAAAGCTCTGGCCAATCTGCTGAGGATAAAAAAAAGGACAGACAAACCCAGATCACAGTTGACCTCCTTGAGCTGCTGAACCAGCGCTGGCACTGCTCATCTCCAGACCCCTTGTTGTGAGATAACTCCATGCTCTCATGGCATAAACCACAGTCAATCTGCCTTTTGCATCCAAACATCCCCTAACTGATACATCCTCTAAACTGAGGACACAATCTGTAGTCTTTCCCCTTAGTGCCCCTCACCTACCATTACAATTAGCCTCTATATCCCAAATCTGATCACATCATTTCCAGTCTGAAAATCTCTATAAAGTTAACTCTCTGACCAAAGGTCAATGTCCACGCTCCTAACCCACCAAAGTGTCTACTGTCTGGACACACTGAGTGTCCTGCTAGGCCCTCACCATGCTGTACTGCTCCACGTGTCAAATCCTTTGCATTTGCTGAACTCCCTGCCTGGAATGTTTGTACCTGTTCTGCTCAGCTCCTCACCTGAAGGCCCCAGAGGCAGTTACTCACCTTTCCCCCTGTGTTTGATAATTGTGATAGATTATCACCATTCACCTATATTTTCTGGGGAGGAGGAACACATCCTCACCCTGTCAAACTCGACTTGCTTTGACCAGTGAAATCTGAGCAGAGGTAATATGTGACACTTTGGGGCAGAAGGTCTCAGAGCTGAGGCAAGCTTTGCCATGTTCTTGCTTTCCTGCCTCTGCAGTGTGGAAGCAGGGGTAAAGGGCTCCAGCCAGCCTGGGGGCCTGAGCACAGCTCCCTTACTGACCTACAGTGTGCATCTAGTCTCAGCCAGGTAGAAACTGCGTTGTTTGAAGCCAAGGTGGACAAATGTTTTCTGTAGGGGCCAGATAGTAAATATTTAAGGCTTTGTAGGCCATATAGTCTTCTTTTTTAAACAAACATTTAAAAATATAAAACCTATTCTTAGCTCACAGGACACACAAAAACAGGCCACAGCTGGATTTGTCCCATAGGCTATAGTTTGCCGCTGTTTTAAGCTGCTTAGACTTCCACATTGTTACCACAGCATAACATGGCCTACCTAATATGATAGTATTTTGCATACTCAATGTTCTAGCCTTTATTGCCTATAATATAACTATAGCTCCATGAAGATAGTGAGCATGTCTGTCATGCTTGCCTTGCTCACTGGAGGATGCAGCAGCTCAGGAAACAATTAGAGTGAAGAACTCAGACTTCCCCACAGGACTGTGAGCTCAAGGAACAGACCATGGCTTTCATTTAATATCCACCCTTGCATGGCTGGCATAGGATGGCATTTGATGAGCATTCAAACCTTTGATAAATGTTCCACCAAACCAAGTATGCTCTCATTATCAACAACCAATTACTATTTGAGAAACATCTAGAAACAGTCACAGCCTGTTTGGTTGCAGGACGAACATGTGACCGCTTGAGCCAGCTCCAAAGCCTGTGTTGGACATCTAATACCTACAGTTGAAGACGTTTGTTTCTTCCTTTTCTTCTTCTTTTTTTATTTGGAGAAAATGGGAGAAAAAGGGGCAAGTGGGGTTGAATTCAAACATGGGTATTTGAGAAGGCCAAGAACTGTGAAATGGTGGGTCTGTGAGAAAGGCCACGTTCAGCACACGCCCTCCTGCAGAGTCCTTCTGGGAGGCAGTGGCACAGTGTGGGTCTCTCCAGGCAGGTGGCAGCACACAGCAGCCACATTTGCCTGGGCTGCCCAGCGTGGCCCCAAGCCCCTGTCCCCTTGTGTGGCCTTCAAACCTACAAGTACACGCAGGGCAAGACTTTGGGCATGTTTCTTGGCACAAGTCATTAAAAGATAGAGCCTTTTAAATGGAGATTAGACATTAAACTTAGATAGTGTTTGTAAAACCACACATACTATGTTAGCACTTTCTATTCTGCTGCCTGAGGGAAGCAAACTCCAGCCAGCATGCTTACTATAAATAAATGTAAACTAACCTCAATCTTGAAACATCTAATTCACCTACACTGAGAAAGAGAAGAAGAGGGAAACTATAGTTCATATTAAGATTTTTTTTTCTGGTCACATTTTTATTATATTTTGTCTTGTGCCATCTTAAAAGTCAGCTTGTCAATTCTGTGCTTTTCCAGAAGTAAATAAACACAAAGGAGAGAAAAATAAAACATGATAAGGCTGCCCCTTTGTGGTGACATGTTTTCACACACACACACACACACACCTCAGCCTATTTCTATAGCAGCTCTATTTTGAACTTCCAAAAGATGGGAATTTTATACACTTGGTTTCAAATTACTGTTATAAGATTTTAATATAACCACAATACCTCTTAAAAATAAGTCTCTAACGTCCATATTTATGTCAATAGTGATAGACACTGAAAAACATATTTAATCACTATTATATTTCAAACAGTTTTCAAATGAAGAGTGATAGCAAATCTCTTTGGATTATCGTTTTAGTCATAAAATCATTTTATTTTTATCCTCCTTGAAAATAATGATGGCACATAAACACCTTGTCCATACAATTGCTTTAGTGGAGAGAAACTGGACTAGGATAAGATTCTGCTCTGAATTTTATCACTGCCTCTTTACTGAAATTAGAAAAATACTGCCTTACTTAAAGCTAAAAAGTCTTGAAAGCTGAAAATATTTTTTTAAATCAATGTATAAATTTGATGTATAAATCTAATAAACATTAAAAAGAGCAAGGTTAGGCAGAATGGCAATGAGAGGCAAGACAGAAAAAAACAAAAGTTTGCTTAGTGTAAAACAAAGTAACTTCTTCTAGAAAGTCCTTTACAATTAGAGTGCAAGCAAAAAAATATATCTTAAAGTTAAAGAGTAAACATGAAAGTGGGATATTTTGTTGCCTTAAGGATAGCCTTAGTAATGTAACTACTCTGCCTATTTGGGGTTAGAAGGTAGATTGGCCAGATGTGTTTATCTCCTCTAGCTCTCAAAACCTTGCGAAACTGAAGGGGAAGGAATTTTCTTTGATCTATTACTAACCCACAGGGGCAATGAGAATGGGCTTGGTGGCAACAGAGGATGAGATATTCCAGTGAACTTTTAGAAGATGGAACGTGGATGGAGGATGGCACAGAGCAGAAGTCCCAACCCTTGTGTCTGAGAATAGGAAGCCCTTTCACCCGACAGAGCCCAGGGTGTTGTCCAAAGGAGATGTGAAACAAAAACTCAAAGTATGTAATGAAAAATCAAGCTCCCAGGTCCCTTCCCACATGCAAACATGGCACTACCAGTAATTGAGTTTCCTCTGTCACCAGCAGAAAAACAGGCTTATTTCCCAATGACACTGAACTGAAAAGGCAGGAAGCAGACTGGGGCTGAACCCATGGGAATTCAGTGAAAATCATCAACAGAATGTGGCTCCCTGAGCCCCCTTCATCCACACTGCTTCCAGAATGAAAGTAACAGAGGGACATTACCTTAGGCAAGATATTGGAGGTGCATTCTCTGGAAAAAGTTCAAGTAATGACTTTCGGGGTTTCCCAAGGAAATGTGCCATTGTGCTATAACCAAGTCCACCAGATGACAACCTTAACTGGAATTCAAGAGCTTCCAATAGCCTTTTGGCTACCTTTCTCATAAATATTAAGGGCCAGCCCAGAATCAAAAGATATTTGAAGAAAGTCTCCAACAGGAAAGAGAAATTAAACAAAACAGAAAAAAAAATGGACCTAGAAGATCCAGAAACAGTATAGGGTACTGAAGAGAAAAGTCTACATTAACCTGAGAGAGAATAAAAGCATGATACCATGAAAATTGAATAAAGAACAAGATGAAAGTTGGAGGAATTAAAACGATAATCAAATTAAATATTCAGTAGGAGCAACTGGAAAATTAAGTTGAAGAAATAACTCTAAAATAGAATGAAGACACAAAGAGCTATAAGAAGAATTATTTTTTAAATTATAATATCACTTACTATACACATCTAAGGCTAATAGAAATTCTAGAAGGGAAGAAAAGTAGTAAAGAAACAATGCAGGAAAATTTCCCAGGGCTGAAGTTTTGTCTCCAGATTGAACAGCACACCTAGTTCCAGACACATTGAATGAAAAGAGACCCACCCAAAGCAGTGGGCAAAGGGAATATCTCAAAAGTTTCCAGAGAGATAAAATAGCTCATGTATCAAGCAATGGAAATCAGAATAGCATTGAATTTCCTGATAGTAAAACTGGGCACTAGAAAACTGAAGTATTGTCTTCCAATCTGAAGGATAATGACTTTCAGTTGAGAATACTATACCCAGCCAAACTACCAATAAAGTATGAAGGTCCCATACTTTATTTTGTGACATGCAATCACCCAAAAATTGTACTTCCAAAGCACTCTTTCTTAGGAAAGTATTAGAAGGTACACTTCAACAAAACAGGGAGTTAGAAAAGAAAGACACAGGATGTAAGAAACACAGACTTCAATCAGAAAAGGAGTAAATGAGAGTTCCAGAACAATGGCTATGCAGTAGAACTAAATTCAAATCCATTCTACATTGTAGCAAGCAGCTACAGGAACTGGGTGACAGGAAAATAAAATTGAGAGTAACTCTCATGTTTGACCATGTGGAAATAGTACAGAGAGGGTTTTTATAATCCATTTGGAAGATTTGAGAAGAAGAAATTATAATAAGTACATAGACAAATAGGAAAGCAAGCATAAAGAAGCCAATTATTAACTCCAAGAAAAACAAACAGGTCTATGAGAAAGGAAAGGTAATCAACACTGAACAATAATTACACAGTAGTAATAATGAAAACACTGAATACTGACTTAACCCTAAAATGTGCTATAACTAGGATTTGGAAAAGCAAAAACCAACAGAAAAAGCCAGAAAGAATTTAAAATGGTTGTTTAGGGAAACAGAGAACCGAGGGTTACATATGGCTAAGTTTTTCTTTATAAGCTTTTTAGCACTATTTCATTTTGCAAATTATTTTGATGTGTGGCAATCATTAAAGAAAATAAATATAACTATAAAAGTGACAAAAAAATAAATAAATCCAGATTAATTTTAAAATAATATAAAATTTAGGGAAAAAGAAATAGAGCAACCACAATAAAAGATGAACTTCAATGTATTTAAATGTAACCAAAGGAAATGATGCAGCTAATCTTGGTAAGAAATGAAATGCATGGTTGTCTATTACTTAAAAATATGGTCTGAATAACCACTGATGAAGAATTAAACATATTTGTTCTATGGTGATATAGCACATAGAACAAATATGCTTAATAGTGTTTAAGAATATATGTGAGTATGTGTATATATCCACATACTTGCACACATACTAAATGCATATATACATATATATACTATTTACATACCATACATACATATCTATACTATTTGCCTTGAAATTCAAATGCACAATTTATAATAATCCCTATTAATTTGTAAATCGAAATATCTACATGCATATAAATAGAATTCTTAAGGAAAAATAAGTTTAATTTATAAAAAGAAAAAAAGGCAAAAGCTGATGGAAAACAAAATTATAATTTCAAATGATAAAGCAAATGTGTGTCCAAGATGAAGACTTAAAATTATTTGGTCTTATTTTATATTTTACAAAGCACTGGCTTCAAAATATTTCCAAGTAACTTTGCACTGAAGGTTATCTACAGAGTTTCTGGTTTAGACTGCTTTTTATTTCTTAAATGAATATAGGTTGCTCTTCTTACAAAAATATGGACAGTAAATCTAATTGTTGTTACTGCAGACATGTGGTCATGGTAAAGGTGTACATTTGGAATTCCTTTATGAGGAATTAGATTCTTCTGAAACTCAGAGACTGAGCTTTAAAATGTTGTCATATGTATCTCACATCAATGATACTTAGGGCAGTGGTCTCCAAAGCTGGATGCCTAAGCAATCCACTGGTGGGGGAGAGGGGCACAGAAAAAAATATTAAAAACTTTATTCTGATTTTTAATGCACCCCTTTATATTTTATTTCTGTAGATTTTATATATTGTCAGGTAATTGTGCAGTGATATAGGTATAGAATTTACAAATAAGTATGCATATATCAACACTATATTATCAAAAATATGTTTTCCTGATATAGTGTCTTGATCAAAAATATTTGGAGATCACTGATTAGGAGATGTGCAAACCTACATATTGCTGGTGAACCAGTCCATGAGAGTAGCACAGAGCTATGAGTAAGGAAGAGCAGGAGAGAGCTAATATAATCACTCTAAGCTAAAAAGCTAACTCCAAGTTACAGTTGAAATCAGACATTTGTGGGTTAAAAGTAACCTTCTCATTTGTAAAATCTTATTTCACATTAGGCTACCTGCTACAGTTAGAAATATTGTGGTAAAAACTGATGTTGAAGTATCAAAT
Organism: Smutsia gigantea; assembly: GCA_032199065.1. Taxonomy (NCBI): domain Eukaryota; kingdom Metazoa; phylum Chordata; class Mammalia; order Pholidota; family Manidae; genus Smutsia; species Smutsia gigantea. Next base: position 39,712 of record JAVSCE010011437.1, read on the forward strand.
GGCTAGATTTCTCACAGCCATTGATATGCCCATTTGTCACCTATATGGCACAGACTATGTTAAAATAGGCCAAAACACTGCTCACAACAAGATAAAACCTTGTTGATGAATTAGAGTCCTACAGAAGGAAAAAACTAGAGATTATGGATTTGGAAATTAAATCCTCAAGCATCCTGAGAGCACTTTATTCTCTCATTTGGGCAAAATACCACTCAGTCATTAAGAACTACACTAGTCACTGTCCAGTACCAAGGCCACTAGTCACAAATTTAACTTCATCAACATCTAATACAATTTAAGATTCCGCTCCTCAGCCACAGTAGCCACATTTTCAAGTGCCCATAGCCACATACAGCCAGGAGCTACTGTACTGGACCGTGCACGCATAAAACATTCCCATTGTGCAGAAAGTTGTGTTGGGAAGCTCCGCTCTCAAATAATAATATTCAGAAATTCCTAAGGTAAAATTTTAAGATTCTTATACTTACTAACTGTTACTTTGTCCTTATCCCCCAACATGATGTTGTTCGGTGTCAGATCTCTGTGGACAATCCTCTTCTCCTTGTGTAAGTACCGGAGAGCCAAGCACAGCTTGAAACAGCAAATAACAAACACATTTTATTTCCCCCAATATACATAAAACCACTGATGACGACTACACAGGTCTCTAAGAAATCAGCTCAGAACTGTAGTTTTATAGAAAATTTTAATGACAATAAAAGTATACCTGAATAAATATTTTCCATAGTCTTTCTTCAGTAAAGTGATGCTTTTTTTCCTTCAAAGAACTGAAATGCTCTCCAAGCGGGGCCCCTTCTATAAGCTCCATTACTATATACAATCTATCATCTATATAAAAAACAAGAAAAGGGTAACAGAAATTTAAATTCAATATAGAAACTTAGAAAACCTGTATGAGAATCCAAGTTTTCCAATGCATGTGCAGGGCACACACTGAAGAGCTGGAAATGGCCTAAGACATGGATCCACTCGGCCCTGGATGGGGTGGGCCATAGAGGGCACCTGGAGTCCAGCAACCATCTCTTCTGGCTACAGGCTCCCACCTAGCATAAGTCTATGTGGGCAAATATTAGCATTTTCTATGTATGCCAGGATGTGGGATGATTTACATGATCCCAAATCATGGCAGATTTCCTGAAAAATATGTAAACCCACCTTACCTCTCTCTAGTCATAATTTACCCTTAAATGAAGTCAGGCATTCATAAAATTGCATTTTAACCTACAGTTTTGTATTCGCATAGATTTACCATACAGAATTTCACAATGGAATATCATGCTCTTGCAGTGACATAGCAGAAAACATGACTCAAGACAGAATTTCTCAAGAGCAGAGAAAGATGGACTTCTGTTTTATCTTACAGATATTGGGAATCTCATAAGTGATTGGGTTTGTATCTCTGTTTTGGATGCCAAGAAACAAAGAAGTAAATTCCACTTTCTCCTCCAAAACCAGTATGAAACTATTAACAATGATACAGGATGTGTATTTTTTGTAATGTTTTGGATATAAATAAAATAAGTATGTATACAATATTTACAAAAACTGAAATCATGCTATATTTTTTGTTCAACAGACTTACGTATCAGAACACACAGATCCATGCTATCCTTTCTGCTGGTTGCATAATATTATACAACACAGATGGATCTTTACTTAATTATTCTTGTAAAGATAGGCATTTATATTGTTTCCAAATTTTCATGAACCCAAGAAAGATTTATTGTATGTACTAATTTTACCTCTAGCTTTATTTTTAATTTTGTTTACCTTTTATCACAATTTCCTAATCTATTTTAGCATATTTTATGTATTCTTAAGCCACTTCCAGTTCTTTTTCGAAGATATAAGGTTGTTAAAAAGTTTTATTTTGTTTTTAAATTATGACAAGTTGTGTCACTTCAGTCCAAGTCAGAAGCCTATCTTGATCTCTGATGGGATCCACACTAAAATTATTCTAATGTAAAGAACAAACAGCAATGAGGCAGGATTTACTGGAGAGGTTGGCACTGAGCTCCTGAGTCATCTAGGGGAAGGGAGATGAGTAAAGGTCGTGATACACCAAAACACACAACAGGTTTGCAGAACAACAGCGCTGATGAACAGGCGGTGAGGAAGTCCAAATCGTTGCCTTGGAGTTCTTTAAATCTTACAAACAAAGGTTTATTTTGGAACTTCATATGTGATGCACATCATTAAAGTTTATCAATATTTTATTATTTCATCCAAAGGCCCTATATTATTTTAAACAAGTGACTGAGTTTGGCTTTATCTCAACGTTTTGATTCAGTGTTCTGACATCCTTGGCCAGCCTGCCGGCCTGCAGATGTCAGTGCTCCATCGCCACCTTGTGGTAATTATTTGAACTTCAAGTAAAAGAAATTAAAGGCCTAGGCCACGCCCAATCTGTTTGGGGGACTAAAAAACAATTTTTCTTAATGAAGTCACTATCTTTTAGTTTTGCTCTCCCCTGATCCTACTAAATTCTTTAGGTATGAAAATAGCTACAACAACTATGGTTTGTTCACGTTCATTCAGTGTCTTTCATATGCGAGTCTAAGTATTTTATAACTATCTTTAGCTCAATGATTACATCACTGTTTCACTGCTCAAGAAAGTGATGCACAAAATCATCCCACTGTCAAATAAACAACAGCAAAAGTCAATAGTTGATTAAGCTTATTTGGTGACATTGTAATATAATATGTAATAAAGATACTTTTCCTTAATTAGAAATATCATGAAATTATATACTTACTTTCCAGAAATGTTTTATAATAGCGCACAACATTGGGGTGATAGAGCTATAAGAAAATAAATAACAAGCATCATTTCAAAATGCAAATTTGTTTTCACAGGCAAGTTAGTTTCATATTTGAAAATAACAAAGAAATTGTGTTTATGTTTATTTATAAAACAGCATTTCAAGATTTCATCTAATTGATATATTTTTTAATGATTCTTTCTGCTACCTACAAAACTAATCTGAAAATAGCAACTCCCCATATAGCCTTATCAAAGAGAATGAAAAATCGATTATGCTTTATGACCAAATTTCTTCACCTAGAAGAGAACTGCAGAACTAGAAGAGACCCAAGAGCTCACTTGGCATTCCCCATCCCAGCACCACACAGGCTGGGCAGAGGGAAGAGCTGAAACAAAGCAGAGCCGTTTACACTAAATACATACATCGCTGTTCTTTACCTCTCCCATCACTTACTTACACACATTGTCTGTGCCTGTTTAACACTGTCTTCTTTCTATTCTCTCCAAAATGATTAGTGTGAAACTGAAATAAACTAAGAGTTATTCACGCCATTTAAATTATAGTTAGTTGACAAGGACTCCCTCCTTGGCCAAACTTTAGCCAGACTTCTCTGAGTACTTTTCTTGGCTTTTCTTGTCTACTTTTACTAAAAATCCTGCTAAGCCAGTTTAGCAAGATCTCCCCACTCTTGATATCTAATCAAGTTCCTTTTCCCCAACCTTGATATGTAACCAAATTCCCCTCAGTACTTTCCATCTACTGACCCTCTCGCCCTACCTGTTGGTTGCAAATCCCAAGCTATCCCTGTTGTAGTCAGCATTGAGCTTGATCTCTCTTCCCTATTACAACAGTTTGATCCCTATTGCAACAGTCTTAAATAAAGTTTTCCTCATTATGTTTAAAAAGTGTGCAATGCAAATTCTCCTTGACCTTAGTTCCGGATATAACATGGAAATTCTACTTTTTCGAAACACTTGTTTTCTACAAGAATACTAAAATATTTGTGGTTGTTTATAATTTAAGTTTCTAGGAAAACTGAAGTTTGTTTCATCTCAGAATAGTCACCATTACATCTATAAATGGCTTGTATCTCTTTCTGATCTTTTTTCTTGCCTTTTTGAAGGGGGGTCTGCTAGCTCTCCATCAACAATCCCCTCTCCCACTCCTCCATTGCAATAGTTGTAGCAGACAATGGCTTCCCAGTCAGACATATCTCTAGCCTGTCTTGCTGCCATGCTAGGGCCCATCACTCAGGTCTCACCAATAGAGAGTAAGTGGAAACGTGGGCTCCTGTGCCTGAGCCCTAAACACTGGGAGTGCGTCCACCACTCCATGCTCTTCCTCTTCCCACCTCAGATATGAACATGTCTATGCAGTTTCGACCATAAAGATGCAGACAACACTAGGAGGTGGCAGAGTAAAAAAGCAGAAAGAACCAGCATCCCGAAATGACTGCATGAAGCAGAGAACACTCCTAACCTGGACAGCTCCCTTTGGGCTTGCTACATGAGAAACAGCCCACTGTATTGTGAGGCCTCTTCTTTAAGCCCATTTTTTAGCTTTCTGTTACTGCAGCTTAGTCTTAATCTCCACAAACACACTTCCCCTTTCTAGGCCTATTTCTGTCACTTCTGTCTGTGATTACCTCCTCCTTTCAGGCCTTGACATTATTATCCTTTCCATTGGTCCAGTCCACTGCTGAGAGCACAGCTGTACAACTCTGAATTATCTCAAAGTCCAAGCAGATTCCTCTTACATGTCCCCACCTTGATACTATCTTTTCTTAGGATATGTGCTAAAATAGTCTCCTTCACCAATCAGCAGGTGGCCAGCAGGATCTTAAATAATATGAGACCGGGTGGGCAACAGAACCATATTCTGTACCTAGCTCACTGACCAGGATTGGGTTCAAATGGAGACACTAGGTCAGCTTAAGGCAGAAGCCGCATTCTAACCCTGGGCTCTAATGAAACAACACACAGCTGAAGGCCAGGTTACCCTAAACATGGGCAAGCACTAACTTTTTAAACTCTAGCTGACTAGTATATAAAACAGTCAACTACAAAATAAGCTATTAATGATAATGTTTACTGTAATTTCTGAATTGGAGTAGAACCATAGATTCTGATGAACAAAATCCATCATGTTTATGGTGATCTTTCTGTCCCAGAACAGATGCCATGAAAACATAACTCAGGGAGAATAAAGCAGTGAAGCTGACAGCTCTGCACAGGAATTAGAAATGAACAGTTTTCACAATGAATGTGCAAATAAGGACAGCTGAAAAAGAAACCGATGTGTTCTTGGATCACAAGAAGAAATCTCATTTCTCTTCTGACATGTTTATTCCTTCTCCCCAAACAAACCTTCATAATGATAGTTAATTAATTGCATTGTTACATTATGTCAGAATATTCTGCTCATGCCAATAAATAGTGACAAAAAAATCCACATTTTAGATTTAATAAGTCATATTTCAGGAATGTTGACAGCTTGCTTCCATTTGACAAAAGTCAGGAAACTCAGTCATATTCTTGTGCAAGTAACTAAATAACCAAATAGTCTACAATATAATGAGAAGTAAATTGATATGCTTACAATGAAAAGAGAAGGATTTCTTCTATGTGATGTGCTCTGTGGTGTAAACTCAATCATTCTGCATCCCTGGCCTTAACAGAAATTCCTGAAAGTCTTCCTGTGGTTCAATGTCAAGCCTTAGGAAAAGCTAACTAAAATACCACCACTTCAAGTCAATCCTTTTAAACAGAACCAGTTCTTAAACAGCATGGACAAGAACAGCACAAGAACTCTACTTTCTTTTGACGATATTTATTAAAAGAAAAAAAAACATTTTCATGAACAAAAAAAGTAGTTACCTGCTCTTTAATTATGGTTAGTTCCGAAACAATATTCTTCACACTGCTGTCTCGATCTTTTTTATCCTTTCCAAATGCTGGGTTATGTAGATTGACCTCTTTCATTGCTAAAAGATTTTGACCACTACGCTTTCTAACCTAAAACAAGGAAGACAAACACACACACACATACACACACACACAAAGGATGGGGAGGGGATAGGAAGGAGAAGAAAGATGAAGTTAATAAGGTCACATGATTAAACCAAGTAATCTAAATAAGTCACAGCACTTTTAAATTCTATCTGTACTTATACTAAGCTCATCTCCCAGGCCAGTCTGCAATGCTTAGTGAGATTTTTTACTGGGTAAATATGAACTCACATGCTCCTCTGAGTTTAGAGACTGTGTCACACACTGGACAAGCCATTTTGACTATTTTTTTTAAGGGAGTAACAATGTCTTTTGTCCTCAAAGGTCAGTGACCAATTGCTAGAGATGAAAGCTAAGTTAAGACAACATTGGCTATCTGATAGACAGAAACAATCATTCTAATTTTTATATGTATTTTTTCACCATTTTTCAACAATCAAGGCTCCAATTCAGTTGCATGTGGGTGTGCAAGTGGGATGTCTAGTTTGCTTGAGAATATCAGAAATGTTTTCCAAGGGCAAAGTCACCTTGTAAACACAGCCAAAAGCTCCACTTCCAAGATGATCCAAAATCGCATAGTTGCCAATGTATTTTGAAGGAGCTTTGTTCTGATTAATGCTTTCAATATTTTCAGCAATTTGCTTCAGCTCATCCTCCTAACCAAAACGGAAAAACGAAATGGGCTGTATGATGAATTCCACCCTGGCCACACAGCAGCCTGACAAGATGTTTAAAACCTAGGACTTACCACTAATAAATTCAACTTTGATACCAATTCTTCATAAGCACTGATATCACGAACATAATGTCCTATATCAATGAAGATCTCAAACAAGTCGGTGGGGAAAAGTCTACAAGGAAAAATACACATGCACATATCATGTAGGGCTTGGAAACTGTTGCTCGTTCCTTCCCTTTGTGATGTACCCAACTCACTGATTTAATAGCACTGAACAAACTTAACTTCTTTAGGTTATCAACAAAGTGGAGGGGAATGCTCAGCAGCTTCTCTCACAAAATTAACTGCAGCTAGTTCTTAAGAGACAAGGAGAAACAAATGGAGGGGTAGGTTCTAGAGACTTGCTGTACAACATTGGTCTTAACAGCTAACAACATCGTGCTGACACTTAAAAATTTGTTTAAAAAATGATATGATACAGATTGTACAAAGACCTTACTTGTAAGATACTTGGGGGTATAGGTATCAGACACACTGGGGGAAATGTTTCTTGGGTGTTTATTGAGTACTGAGCACTTTCATAAATGCCATCTGATTCAGCCCTCATATTAACCCTAGGAGGTGAATATTAATTCAATTTTTAAATGTTTTATAAAAAGCACAGATAAATAAACAATGGAGAGACTTATGCATCATTTCCAAGGTACTGGCTTCAAAGGCTTATTCAAGTCTTCAAGTCCACTAAAATGAATGGGTTTAGGGCCTTGAAAGGAAGGGTTATAATGAATAACTATTTTACTTCCTCTTCTTTCCCCAAATTCAAGTGTCATATGGAAACAAAGCAACAACCTAAAATGCTACATGCTTCTGAACAAAAGAAATTCTGTTAACTCAGGGTTTTATTTCTATTCTACCTTATCAGTAAAATTCTAGTAAGGATTCGGGGCTATGATTTTGGCTAACCTGCCCAAGTAAATGGCATGCAGACCTCACATATAGGTAACTAGTGTTTGCTTCCCGAAGTGGTGATTTTTCTGTCATGCTCACCAGCTCAGCCTCCTCCCCTTTAAATGAGCTCCTCCACTATGGAGGATGGTCAGACAAATACTTTTTTTTTTCTGTTAGGAGAAAATGCCTAGATCAATTTTGGAATCTCTCAATGGAATTTCTCATATTTTGACATTACCCATTAAAAATGTTCAAGTCTTAAAAAAAAACAACATCATAGCAGTCACAGTAATTAAGAAGAGCTGTATTGCTATAGTGATTCATGCCCTTTCTTCAACATTTGTTAGTTTTCAATGCTAAGGTAACAGTAGGGGAACTCGGTGTTATCTGTGGATTCTAAGAAATCTGAAGACACACGTTCTGTATAGTGATTCATTCTTCCTTTACTGTTTGCATCTAAATCAGGTATGCGAAAACAGTTCAATCTAATGACTGATCGCTGATCACTTAAATTTCTCTAAGCTGGTACCTTTTAAAGAGTGGTCTGTTTCTTTCCATACTGAAGAGAAACCTCAAGGCTCTGAATGCATAACACTGGAAAAAAAGGATATATAATTCTCAAATGGCAGCCCAACAAATTAAAACATTTCTGAAATAGAATTATTATGAAGTAAACATTAAACTGGCTTTAACAAGTGCTTGGCATGTGGAGGGAGCCAAAACCTGTGATTGTAAACCAAAAACATCAATACCTAGTGTATTTCTCATATTTAAAAATGCATGTATGTTGCAGAATGCCAGGGATCTTGGCCTTAATTCACTTGTTTGTCACTAATTCCTTTCTAGAAAGTACAAAATTAGACCAGAAACAAGATATAAATTCCCTACCCTGAGAAAACCAAATGGCCAAAGATTTCCAGGAGCTGAAGGTTTATTTTGTTTCTAGCCTGCTATGTATGCCTCAATATTTATATGGTTTCCGTGAGAAAATAAACACTAGAAATCATGACATATAAAAATAGCCACAGGCACACTGGACTCAAACTTGACAAATTGGCCTCTTGAGTAAAGAGTCTTAAGTGTTCCCCAAATAGAAACAATCGACAGTAACTCCCGAGAACACTCCAAAAGAGGCCTGGGAGACTTCAGAGAAGAAAAAAAACATCTGACATTTTGCAGGACCAAAAAAAAGGGAGAGAGAGCCCCCAGCCAGCAGCACCTGCATGATAGGCCACCCCTGGGGTGAACAGCTGAATTTGAATCTGGAATCATGTCATAAAATGAGTGATCAGAATATATAGGAAGAGGAGTCACAAAGAAAACTGCCCAGAGGAGCCAGGCAGAAAACAAAATGGCATGAAGGAGCCTGCTGAGAGAGCAGTGGGGACCATGAGAAAGCGGACAACATGGATGTTCCTCAAAAGCCATTTCAGTGCAAATTCTTAAAAACTCTACTGGCTTAACAAAATGCATCTGCAGGACGGAGTTGACTTCATCTGTTTTCCAGCACCGTGCCGTGCATCTGTGAGGCACTAAGGAAACAAAGTGCCCCACCTGTGTGATCTCATCCGTGGCTCTCCAAAACCCTTGCCTCCTAACCCCAGACACCACCAGAACTTCTCTCCTAGCTTTGACCATTATTCTGGGCGGCAGCTCACGAATCAGGTAGGAGGCAAAGGTCATTTTTTACTTCCTTTTCTGAATGACTTGGAAAAAGGACAGCTGCAACCGCTGCCATGGCTTACTGTAAATCTGATGCCATCAATCCAGTGTCTGTGGTACCACTGACCCCCAATGTAATACACTGGCTCCCAATGCCCACTCCTCAGAAAAACACACTGGAACCTGCATAATGTGTCCGCTTCTTGCTTGGGAGACCTCATCTCCTGAGGCATTCCCTCAGCAAACACACGCCCTGCCCCACCGAGCAGCCTAGGCACACTGCAGGCTGTCAGCTTCCTGCACTTTGCACATGCTGTTCCTTTTGTGTGGAATGCCCTTCCACCCTGTAGCAGATGCCTTTGGTGTTTCCCTCATATTCCATTATCCATTTGGCAAGTCCCTTCTTGTCCAGCAAGCTCCATTTTACAGGCTTTCCTTTGTAAAGGGGAAATGTTAGTGACTATGGCATATAATTCCCCTCTTTTATTATTTTCTGATACACAAGCAATGCATGTTTTGAAAAAATAGGACTTACTGGTAAGCAAAGAAACACCTAAATAAAATCACCTGATCCCCACACAGAGAACTGCCATTAAGCCTTCTACGTTGTTTTAACAGCATTTTTGTTTCCCTGCCCGCCTCCCCCACCAGATATTTTTCCTCGCAGTGAGCACAGGGGCCCAGCACTAACCTAAAAATTCTAAAACTCATATTATATTATCAGAGGTTCCCTGGATTTCAGTAACTTGATATTGAAGAACCAAGGACATGTTTATTACCTGTAATAGATTAGTTTTTGCTGCATTCTTTTGTCTGTTTGGTAAAATTAATTTTGCTATTGTATATACACCATTTTCCTGGAAGAATAAAAGCATCATGTTACCAGTGACAATAACATAGACATATGTAAATAAGCATAAAGAGGTTAAACAATCTCAAAAATTAATACTAAAGAAGATATGTTAGTACAATTTTGGAACTTTAAGTAAGTATTACAGGACAATACTAACAATGCCAATGTAATACTTTCAAATACCAAAGTCATAATAATCACAATCTTAAAATTTCAACTATCTTTAAAGATTAAAAATAATAAACTATCTCAATTTAAAGTGATTTAAGTATTTTAAAAACAAAGAGTAGGGGATAAAAGAGGACAGAGTAAAGGGATGCAAATAACTTTACACTTTGCATTTTAAATATCTAGTGAAGTATTTCTCCTTTTATAGTTGGTAATTAAATAACATATATAAATTATTGTAGAAAAATAAAAGAAACAAGAATAATAATTTTTTTAAAAGCAATGAAAGTTATTCATGAAAGCATGGTTAACAGTGTTCTAGACTTATTCTAATACAAATAGATGCATGGAGGAATGACCAAAAATATCAATTTATTACTACTTTTCTATTATCTATTAAATGTATAATTATTGAAGTCTATTACATCTGGGCATTTATAACTGGGAAGAGCTCTTCCTACTTTGCTGCACTTAATCTTTATAGCTATTTTGTGAATTAGTCTATAATTTCCATTTTATAATGAGAAAACCAAAACTTAGAGAGGCTAAATCATTTTTCCAGGGGCCAAGCCAGCAAGGAATGATAGCAGAAATTAAACCTATACATGAACAAGGCCAAACAATTACTGCAATTTTTTGAAGAAAAAAAAAGTCCTCCAATTACTCTCTGTTTGCTGAGCTTCCTGATAGGGATTCTAATCATTGGCGACCTGTTCTCTTACTAACATCTATATATTTATGTGTTTTGATGTTGAAGTTGGGTATGTTGTATTCCCACACACAGAAAAATTTCTCTGCTAAAATTCAATATACAGAGGGTAACTCTGACAATAGAAACTCATATAAGGATTATGTTTACACACACATATATGCAGAACTATGTAGACAGTGGGTTGACTAATAAATTATATGCTTCATAATATCCATTTCTTAGCACTAAATATTCTGTTTGCTGTGTCACAATCCCCTCTAGCTCAATGACTTCATGTATTCTTACAGTGACTGCTATCCTTACACAGTACCCTATATGCCCAGAATTAAGGCAATTCAGAATAGTTTACAAAAAAAGATATTGAAGATAAAAAACACTGCACATAATGGAGAGAAGAAACACCGTCAGTAACCACCTGTCCGTTCTTTTTAAGCCAAGTGAGTTACAGGAGGAAGGACAAGAATACAAAATAGATTTCATAAGTTAAAGGAGACATATTAAAATATTTTGAAACCAAATGATGGCATCCCAAAGCACCATTAGGCAATGTGTGTGCAAGCTGAGAAGGGGTCAGCAGTCGCGCTGGAGAAGGAGCCCGGACGTGGGAGAGTGGCGCTCTCACCTGAACCACCTGGTGGGCATTGGTGTCATTGAGCACCAGTTCGGTGAGGGCGGCACAGCAGGCTGGAAAGAAAACACCAAACATTGGAGCAGAATAATTGCTACACACTAACTCCACGGGGAATTTTGTTAGCAGAGTGACTCCTCAAAAAACACTAATTTTCCTTCCAGGGCAGCCCCGGGAGAAGGGAAACTGACTTGTAATGGCTTCTAAGTATCCTCTTCTGTAACTCATACACGTGTACACCCTGCAGCAGTCTTTTATTGAGCGCTTACTGTGTACGAGGAGGCAGAGACTAGTTCTCTACAGTCTCCAGTGCCCAACATGTGCCAGCACTTAGCAGGTGCTCAATAAATACATCTGCAGTGCTTGAATAAATGAATATTTTAAATATATTATCCAAATTAAGTGTTATAAGTAGAGTTTTACTAATGGGAAAATGAGGTTCAAGGAGGTTAACAGGCTAGGCCACAGCATAAGTGAGTGGACAGGTCTGACCCAGCCCACCAGATAATACATCCCATGCCCTGACCACATGGCCGCCTCTGGTGGTGTTCTGTACGGAGCCCCTCCTTGTCCAACCAGAGGTAGACCGGCTCCTACAGCACTGAGCAGCTATAAAGGATAACAGCATTTCACTGAGCCCTTGCCTCTACCCTGTGTGCTGTGGACTTTCCACAGAGCCTCACATAGTTCTGACAGTGACCCCTATGACTGACACCATGGTTATCATCCCCATTTCATAGGCGCAATACTGAGGCTTAGAGAGGTTAGGGTACTTGTCCCCAGCCACTTGGTCATCAAAGTGATGGAGCACAACTCAGACCCTACTCCCAACCTCTTATGTTTCATTTTATTTTTCATTTTTACTAAGGTACAAAATGAGCTGTGTAAATTGCACATATTGTAAATGCTCCACATGATGAAATATTACATATCTATATACTCTGTAGCCACCGCCACTCTGATGAATTCACAGGACATTTCCAGCTCCAAAAGCCACCTGTGCTCCTTCCCAGGCAATAACCTCCCCATCATCTGGAATGTGGGTACCCACCCCTCCGACCTCTACCACCAGCCATCTCACCCAGGCTTTGAGGCCAAGAAATCAGGAGCTCTGATTCTGGATCAGGGCCTCGGAGGCCTTCAAACTAGAATCCCCAGCAGGAGCCCTTACATTTGAGATAGTGACCTTTCAGAGAAGGCCGAAATGGCAGTTCAAGCAGGGGATCCTATTTCGCTGAACTCCTATGTCTGAAGAAACATCTTCTCCATTCTCCAGGAGAAAATAGCAAGGAGCAAAACTGGCCTTTTCCTTCCCCTCTCCCCGTCCCGGCAGCATCGGCTCTTCCCATCCGAGGACTTCCAGTCGCCCCCTCACCCCGTGCCTCTCTGCTCTTCGGCTGGGGGCCGCTGCCAGTGTCCACCTTGCTCAGCAGCACTGCACCTCCCCTCGCCCCAAAGGCCAGGTGCCCCTGTGCAGGGAGGAGACTACACACCTGTTCCAGGGGGCACCAAAGTGCCAGTGCAGAAACCCATCCCTGCCCTGGCTTTTGAGTGGAAACCCCACCAAGGGAAGTGTCTCTGTCTTCTCGGGAGGAGCTCATGAGCTGTGAGGAAGGCACTCCCTTGCTCCCAGTGGAATGGGCGCATGTGCGTTGTCCAATCTACCTTAAGGAGGTGGTCCCGAGATCTAGAAAGCAACAAGAGCCATGATCCTGGCCACAAATCAAGCTGCATTCTCTAATCCAGCTTTATCAGGAATAAAGCTAATGCTCCACTCTCTTTACGCCTGACTTTATGTTGACTTCTCAGGATGTGGAAGGGAGAGGAAAGCTTGTGGCATCATTAACCTGCAAGTCCAATACTGGTTAACAAGGAGTTTCAGAAATCCACACGGATTTAATCTATTTTTTAAACTTACAAATTGTGCCTAATTAATATTATCATGATAATTTTGCAACAGATAATAATAAAACAATATGTCAAACCGTATCAGGTAGTAAGATATAATGATATGCTATAAATACCAGCTTGAAGAGAGAAAGTGTTTTCTTGTATTTCCTGAGGGCTTAAATCTTCTGATAAATGAAGCTGCTGGATTCGGCCTGCTGCGTTTGCACTGGACAGGCTTCCAATGGAAGAACGATCAGAAACAAAGTTTCTATCTCTGAAAAAAGAAAAGTTAGTGCATAGACCAATTTACCATTTTTCCTTCATGATTAGTACTCTCTGGGTCCTGTTTAAGAAATCTTTGCCTCCCCCAAGTCATGAAGTTTCCTCTATCTTTATTGTTTCACCCTCCAATCTGCCTAGAATGGTTTTTGTGATGGTGTAAGGTCAGAGTTCTTCCTCCCTCCCCATCCACCCCTTCCTCCTTTCCCTCCTTCCTTCCTTTCTATAATATTACTGAACTGACTTAGCACTAGTACTGAAAGGATTGTCCTTTCCCCACTGTTCCACACAAACACTTTTGTTTTGGAACTTTATTCTGCCGCAATCAATTCACCTGAATACATCTCAGTCTTCATCATTCTGAGTTTTCTTTTTCCATGAAATTTCAATATTCCCTTAGTTTAGGAAAGTTCTCTTCTATTGTATCTTTGATTTTTTTTAATCCTTTTGTTTTAATCTCTAACTCAGGGATATCAATTACCCACATGTTGAAAATTCATTTTCTGTGGGCCATGTCTTTCATTTTCTAACTGCTACCATTCCTTTATCTTTTTCCTGTGCATTGTGTGCAATTTTTTCAAGCTCCTTCCTTTAACTAACTCCAGTTTTTTGTGGTACTTGAGAAGTTTTTAACTCTGTGGATATTATTCAGTCCTTATCTTCTTTCCTAGCTCTTCAATTTCTCTCCTTCCCTTTTTACTGTCCTATCATCTCATTTTTAATCTCATTTCATAAATATGTTCTGTTTAACATCTTTGATAAAATAAAACACTTGTTTTTCTGATTAGTTAATGCAACATCTTCCTCAATGGATTCTTCATGTCTTTTATCTGCTTTGTTCCCTTTTGTTTTACATGATTACCATATTTTTTCATGAATTTATTTTCTATGGCAGCAGCTCTATCTGGATTTCTATGTGCCTGAATATAACGTGGATGGAGTCTCCCTGGCTTCCCTCCCATGTCATCTGGGACCACTAGCATTCTTCCTATAGTGAGCCTGGGGAAAGCAGTGGAGCTGGGTCTAGGGATAGTCACAATTGGGGATCTGTGATAATTATGCTAAAACAAAAACTTCAGGGATCACTTCACCTGAACAAGAGCGTATTACCCTCTAAGGGCTTATTCTCCACCTTAGGTATCCATCAAATCTATCCATGAGTTTCTCTCTCTCTCCCAAGGTATTCTGTTTTGAAACGTGAAAATTTACTTTCTAAAAAGCTATTTCTTGTGAATATATTAATTGCATGAGTTCTTTTTTTCCTTAAAAAAAAAAAGGAGTATATTGCCTTGTAGGAACCGTCTTTGAGTTTAGGATTGCAGGTGAATGGGCATGAACAGGTTTCCTGGAAACTGCCATAACAACCATCCCTGCTCATACTCAAGCCAGCAGACTACCTGGCAACCTCCACCCCTTGTACCAGTTCCAGGCAGCCCAGAGGCAAGCACAAGCTCCAAACAGATATTGTTTACCCAGCTGGGGTAATAAATTATCCCAGATCACTGAGACATATTTAACATAGAATAAGTGTTGACATATATCATCTTCCCAGGGAAGAGTTTTCTAACATCACAACATAGAAACAGACTGGGAAAATGACTCTTCTGACTCTCCTATGAGAAGAGAGTTCAAGTGAAAAAACTCTTTCTATCAAGGAGAGTTACTCCTTTAGCAAAACCAGAACATTAGTGCCTTGTATTAAAAGGCAATTCTGTGTGGTTCAAAGGTAGATTTTGTCTTTGAAGTATTGCTTAACTATTACAGAATTTAATTTTATCATGAAGAAAATAACTGTTTTCAAAGAAAGCAACCGATAACTGTTGTCATAGATAAAACAGATAAAATAACCAATAATAACCACCACTATCATCATCATCTCCATACTTTAACTCAAGCAAAAAAAAAATCTTTGTCAAATGTAATTATTTTGACCAGAAGGCTAGCTTGTTATGCTACTGTACTAGTGAAATATTTATGACTTATAAAGTTTTTGAGACTTGTATGTGATATTCATAAAAGCAAGTAGATTGTTAGCAGTCTATAATTTTTTCCCTTTGTTTTGGTAATGACAGAAATCATTACTGTGCATATCTCTACAGTCTGTTCTTACACTTTGGAATGCTCCATCACAGAAAATGAAGTGGATAACACACAGTTCTGCAATGTCCCTGGTGGCATAAAAAGCATAAAGTCTGAATAATACTGATTTTATAATATCTAGTCATATTAAAATTGGTAAGTCACTCTGCTTTTATTAGAATGAGATGTATTTATATACTATAGATCATAAATGTGATCCCTTTCAGGCAGACACATTCCTTTTCAGCTTTGATTCAGCACATGTAGGGCTGAATTATGCTTTATAATAGTTTTAGGTAATAGAACCTTCCAGCTGACAGTACCAAAAAATGTTACACAATACTGCAATACATCTAATACATACAAGATAGTAGTTACTGCAATAGACTCCAAGAGAATTTCCATTTGACACTGTTTTAACAAACCATCCCCTCCCCATACTCAGGGCTTTGAAAGTCATTGGAATTCTACTTTTAAAAGAAAGGCTGGAAGGGCCCTCCAGCTTAGAGGACTGTAATGCTGATGAGGGAGAAAAGAAGAACATGTGGGCCAGCATCAGGGAATGGCAATTGTCTGACCAACAGCATTTTCTCCTGATCTCACTAAGGCTTACATACCTGTCCTTTCGTCATGGGATCTACTTTTTCTCTATAGATGAACAACACACATGCACACATATTTTAGTAAAACAGTAGTAACTATTGTGCTGGTTGGGATTATTTATGCATATATTGATTCAAAAAGGTGACAAGATAAATGTTTTCTTTGGGTTATTGGGTTTCCATTCAACCAACACTTTCAGACAGATAGCCTTCCCCATTCCTGGCACTGCACGGGGCTGGAGATGCAAAGATAAATGTATCAGGGCTCCCAAGGACCTTAAAAGACAAATGCCCCTAACGCTGATTTACAGCATGTTTGTGACAAGCATGAACGACTCTCCAAAATATGAATGACCACAAGGTGAACATGTACCCAATCTATCATCACGCGACAGAGTCCTTACCTTCAATGACTGGGGCAGAGCCCGCTGTCACTCACCCGCATAAAATATGAAGAAGCTGCTTGATGCCACCCCAAATGCGAATTTCCACACTGGTCTCAGGGTCCTCACAAACCTGAACCAGAATCCAGACAACGCTCCAGAGCAGCTTCAGGTGGTCAGAGTGCAGCAGACTGAGAAGGACGGGGATCCCCTCATAGAGCTTCACCTGCTCTTTCACTTGGGGCTCTGCACAAAGTAGGCGCAGTAGCTCCGCAGTCAATCTGAAAGGGGGTGTGGAGGGTGAGAGGTGAGATCCCGTGTAGTGGGCTACAAACTTTGCATTTAGACTAGAGCTACAGTCACCCCGTGGACTGTGACTACATTTACTAAGTCACAGGTCAACATGTGTTCTCTGTAAACTTCTGGACCACAGCCAAATGTTTCTGGCTTCACTGGCTACACAGTCTCTGTCACAACTGCCTAACCAAGCCAACATGCACAAACGCTGCCATACACAACACATAAAAATGAATGGGCTTGGCTGTGTTCCAGTGAATCTTTACTTGCGAAAACTGGCAGGGAGCCAAATTTAGCCTGCAGGTCATAGTTTGCTGACAGCTGTTCTAAGCCATATCCTCAGTGTGTCTGGCTGAAAACCTACTAACCGGGAAATAGGTATCAGGTATACACAATGGGACCTGCATTGTGCTCAAGACAAAGAAACAGAAAAGCTTTATCTAACCTTCAGAAACTTGCTACATGGTTACAATAACAAAATATTAATACAAAATATCACCACTATAATGAAAGGGAATTAAATGCCAAGGGCTCAGTGAATATCTGGCGAGTAAAATAAAAATAATGGTGGCATAAGACATAAGGTTCAGCTGAGCTCTGAAACATTATGATCATGGACATTTCATAGAACCATCCTTAATCCTCCCTTCCCACATGCTGAATACTCCTTGAACAGAGCCATCCATTCCCACGGCTTCAAACTCTCCCTCTGCCACGGCACGGTGAGCTGGGCTCAGGCATACTCCTGACCTCCAACAGTTTCAGCCTATGGCTGTTGCACAGCCTTTCACCTAGATGTGTCTAAATTCAATGTTATTATCCTCGTCCCCAAATTGACTCTTCTAATATCCCCGATCTTGACTCGTGATAGCACAGCCTTTTCAATTTTCCAAGCCAGAGGACTAGGAATCACCCAAGACACCTCCTTCTCCTTTCCCAAGCTGCCACCTGCCACTGCCAATCAAGAGCCTTCAATGCCCCCTATTTCCTGGGCAACTCCTGGGACTCTCTTGTGGGCGGTGCAGCTAGCTGTCCCTCTGTTCTTGTGATCCTCGATTTTATTCAAGATAGAAGCCCTCTGCCATCTACTTCTCTAATATTCTCATTTCTGTATTTTACAATTCCTTTCCTCTGAACCAATTTTCCATAGTTATTCTACCTCCAAAAATTTTATGCTTTGACATTCAAAACATATGTTCTTTGGAAAGCAGTATTCTTTACCTTGTCAAACTTTCTGTGCCAAACATCCCCTCCTTGTTCTAAGAGGATCTCATTGTATGACAATATTCCCTACTCCACACACTGTCAGAGTAATCCTCCCCAAAATACATCTGATCATGCTTAAGAACTTCCTGGGAGTCCCCATAATGTTTATGACAAAAAACATACTCTTTATTTATTTAGCACAAAGAGCCCAGCACAGCCTGGCTAAAGATGGCTTGTTGATTCATCTATAAAATGTGGAAATTAATAGTTATTGTGCAGATCAAATGAGTTAACACAAAAAAGTGCTTAGTGCAGAGTCTGCCATAT